>JAXCMG010000112.1:1089082-1106477 GCA_034642415.1 Podarcis siculus
CCTAAATTATGTGGTGCATGCACACATGCACAGCGACAGACTTTGGTCTTTCAGTTTGAGGTCAAAATTTGGTGCCCCCTTCTCCCACCTTTCATTCTGTGTGTAAGGTAAAGGTAAAGGGACCCCTGACCACTAGGTCCAGTCGTGACCGACTCTGGGGTTGCGGCGCTCATCTCACTTTATTGGCTGAGGGAGCCGGTGTACAGCTTCCGGCTCATGTGGCCAGCATGACGTAAGTCGCTTCTGGCAAACCAGAGCAGCACACAGAAATGCCGTTTAACTTCCCTCCAGAGCAGTACCTATTTATCTACTTGCACTTTGATGTGCTTTCAAACTGCTAGGTAGGCAGGAGCAGGGACCGAGCAATGGGAGCTCACCCCAACGTGGGGATTCGAACTGCTGAGCTTCTGATCGGCAAGCCCTAGGCTCTGTGGTTTCACCCACAGCGCCACCTGCGTCCCTATTCTGTGCCTTGGCTCAGCGCCCTGTGTGGGAATCTGGTTGCACTGCTGTAAATCTGCCTCTGCACACACACACACGAGTTGTTTCTTATAGACTGTAAGCTTGAACCGTATCCCCCCCACCCCTTGAAAAGAACATCTTAATGCAAGCTACCAGCATGAGTCTGACCAAACTGCGGGAGGCAGTGGAAGACAGGAGTGCCTGGCGTGCTCTGGTCCATGGGGTCACAAAGAGTCGGACACGACTAAACGACTAAACAACAACAAATGCAAGTATCTTAGGAGTCAATCTAGATGTGATATAGCAGGGCCATAGAATAGGATGCCTGACAAAACTGAGGGGTGGTAGATCAAAGCAGTCATGGGGAGAGCATGTAAAGTTGGGGATGTGGTTTTAAACTTATCTCCTCACACCATTTCCAGATGCCACACACAGACACACAGACACACACACACACGGTATTTCTGCAACAGAAACAATAGCAACTTTGAGAAGTGGTTTAAACTGGGGAAATGGCAAAGGGGGCAGGGGAATTCAGATTCCCAGTCTGAATAGTGGTCACCTGCAGCTGTTTTGATGTATCAAAGCAACAAAATAAGGGAGGTTCTGTTTGGAGTTTTGTTCCTGCATCATTTGGGCCAGAATAGATAAATCGGGTCCTCCCTTAAAGAGGGCATGTATTGCGGTGAGACCTGGACAACCGACACCCTGCGTTGTGGGTGGGTACAATTGGTCAGCCACAACACCCGATTGGTAGGTCCCTTGAAGCTGGGTACAATCTGGCCAATGTGACACAGTCTAAATGGTTCGAGGGACCTATTTATGCCCGTGCACATGACCCAGAGCTTCCTCTTTTGGCTCGTTCATTGCAACACTCACCCACCTCTCTCTACCTTTAGGGTTTGTTGCGTTTGACCTTGCTATGCCGTCGTGTGTCGTCTGTCATTGGGACAGGGGCATGGCAGGAATTTTCACCACTTGGCTGATTGGCTGTTGCCATGTGGGTTTCACCTGCTGCGTAGCAAATCGTCACAACTTGTAAGGTTGTGGATAGGCTCTGGTTCAGGTGATAGGGATGGGAGAACGCTCTCGCCATCCCTCTGTGAAGGGTATTCCATTAAAGGAATCCGGGGACTCGATGGTTTGGTCAACCCTGAGAGGGGGTTGTGCCCATGCCTGAGTCCGGGGGGACATTTGGGTGGCGGAGTTAGCCCGTTCCCGGCTTTCTGCTTATCCAGGTGTTCACCCTTGACTGGCCTATGCTGGTGCCCTGGGTCAGCGCTACCTGCATGGCAGGGAGCTAGTCAAACCAGAGCCTATTCAACCAGTCACTTTCTGTAATCAATAAAGTTGTGGCCTAA
Organism: Podarcis siculus; assembly: GCA_034642415.1. Lineage (NCBI taxonomy): Eukaryota > Metazoa > Chordata > Lepidosauria > Squamata > Lacertidae > Podarcis > Podarcis siculus. The sequence continues at coordinate 1,090,906 of JAXCMG010000112.1, forward strand.
ATTCTGCCAAAAAACAAATCAAAAATTTGAGTCAAGTGTGAATTTATTTAGGGGGGAGGTTTCTGGGTCTGAACACACAAGAAAACGTCCCTTCAGAACCATTAAAAAGAACAGTTAAAATCACAGAATCTTTTACTTCAAATAAACATCACTGGAATATTACAAAGCAGTTTGCCACAGAGTGAAAATCTTGGCCCTATGAGATCCACATGCCCTGTTTGGGTGCTCAGTGTCTGTGCTTCATTTCTGAGCTGTGTGTGTTCATGAGGAGAGCCTCAGACACACAATAATACATGTGGCTACGTTTTATTTATTTCTATTTTGTTACAAACCACTTAACCTTTAAGACACGTTACCAAGTGGGGACAAAGAATAAAAAGATGGGCAGGGTATAAATACCGGTATATTATTATTATTATTATTAATTACTACTACTACTGTTTAGGAAGTGAATTAATGTGCAAAGGTTGGAGGTGGAGCAAGGTGCCCCCATCCCATTAATTCATTGAACATGTTTTTTAAAATACTTGAACAGAAATAGAGTGGTTTTCTATGTTAAAGAAAAATGGAATCCAAAATTGATATTTAAAGATGAAGAGGAAAGATACATTGCAGTTGAGATTACTGCACAAGGCGAAAAATATTTATTGCTGGGAATTTATGCACCAAACGACGGCAAAGCAGAATTTTTGAAGAATTTGGAAAAAAGACTTCTGGACTATTTGGATTATAAATTAATCCTAATGGGGGATCTGAATGGAGTTGCATCAGCTTTAATGGATAGGGCACAGAGGCAGAAAATATTGAATGCTGGCAGACTACCAAAGACTTTTTTTTATATGATAGACAAATTTGATCTGTCAGATATATGGTGAATTAGAAATCCAACTGAAAAAGACTTCACATTCTATTCAGATGCAAAAAGAAGTAAATTGAATTAGTTAACTCTATTAGAAAGTGGATATTGGAAAATTGCTAAAATGAAACTCAACAAAAATCAGTTAGGAAGGAGTCGAGGAAGTCATTTAACAATGGAAATTAAGTTGGATTTTTAAATGTAAGAAGTTTTGTATGTTTGTTTGTTTTTCTTTTTAAGAAAGAAAGTTTGTTTGTTTTGTTATTTTGTGTTGGGTTATGTTTGTTATAAATCTGAAAAACTAATAAAATTTTTTGAAAAATAAAAAATAAAATGCTTGAACAGGGTGTATTTACTGCAAGAGTAGTTAACACCCTTTAGTGGGTTTTTGTGGGTGAAGGGGGTACTCCTGGACCACCCAGCATTTTTTTCTGCCTTCACCATACCCCATTGATTTGGCAACAGTGGCAAAAGAGCGGGAAACTCCTGAGGCTCTTTCCTGAACAATATGGGATGAGGCATGTTGGTTGCTCATGGGGAGGATGGCATAACAGACTTCCATGAATGTCCTTAAGTTAACTTCTCGTCACATTCAAGATGGAAACAGGGCACTTTCCTCCTCCCCTTCCAGTCCCCTACAGCCAAAACTTGCTTAGGAGGGGCCCCCTAACCTTCACAGAGGCTTTTCTGGGAGATGCCAGGGTGGAAGAAGGGGTGAGAATATTTCACTTTGTGAAATTCTTATTTATTGTTGTTGTTTAGTCATTTAGTCGTGTCCGACTCTTCGTGACCCCATGGACCAGAGCACGCCCGGCATTCCTGTCTTCCACTGCCTCCCGCAGTTTGGTCAGACTCATGTTTGTAGCTTCGAGAACACTGTCCAACCATCTCGTCCTCTGTCATCCCCTTCTTGTGCCCTCAATCTTTCCCAACATCAGGCTCTTTTCTAGGGAGTCTTCCCTTCTCATGAGGTGGCCAAAGTATTGGAGCCTCAGCTTCAGGGTCTGTCCTTCCAGTGAGCACTCAGGGCTGATTTCCTTCAGAATGGATAGGTTTGATCTTCTTGCAGTCCATGGGACTCTCAAGAGTCTCCTCCAGCACCATAATTCAAAAGCATCAATTCTTCGGCGATCAGCCTTCTTATAGTTACCTTATATTTGCATCCTTGCCACCATCTTCCCTGATCAGCAATTCATCTCTGCAGGACACCCAAAAGCAGTTACTGCTCACATAACTGCGCTTCCAAAGGAAGCCGGTACTTAAATCTCACCAGCTTACCATTTCTCGGGTTAATAAAAAATTGTGATTAAAAGCTTTTCAATTAGCGCTATGTGTTATGATACTGTTAAAAACAGAAAAACCTTGTGGAATAGTTCAACAGAATTACCAAAACCTTCCACTAGCATTTTTGCTGCTATAAGTAACCTTCCATCCCAAAGCATTTTTATGGAATAGAAATAGACAAGTCAACTGCCCCCTTTTCCAGATAAAATGCTCAAAAAATGCGCTCGCGTGAGAGTTCCAGAAAGGGAACTCTAAAATGTAGGGGTGGAAAGAAGACTTAAGAAATTATTACCAACTTGTCTTCAGTAGCCATCAAATTATGATATTTTAAAAATTGCAATTAAAATTGTTCTACCTGCTTCATTTTTCTTTTAACCTTAACATTAGAATTTTTTGTTTTTTTAAAAAAATCATAGGCATGAGAAGAAACACACTTCTGGAGTTACAGCTTTGGGTTTAAATAATGACTTTTAGACAACTGTTTCTTATTGTTATATATATATATTTGTTTTGTTTTCACTGAGTAAGATTGTGCTCTGTCCTTTGTTCTCCCGTGGTGGAAATGTGTTCTGTATTAAAGTTCCGGGATAAACGTGAACAGTCCCAAATCTCAACCTTCAGCTTTCTATAACGCAAGAGCTAAGGGAAGATAGTGAATGCGGTTTTATGACCAACAGATGGTGTAATTGGTGTCAGAGATGTTTTTATGTTAAGGGGTCGTGGGTTCAGCTTCCATCTGGAACCTTCTCTGATCTACTGTATATCTAAATGATTAAAGGAGCTGCGTGTATACAAGGTCAAAGACATAACCACCTGCCTGGAGGGGGGAGAGTGTTACTTTCTCAATTTGGCAATTAATTAAGCCTCAGTTATACTCCATTGACTCCCTAGACTAGGCCCTCAGTGGTCACATTGATATAGCCTGCAACAAGAGCAACCAAATGAATGATTCCCCCACGCAATATTTCTCTTTATAGGAAGGTGAGGAAGGAATCTTAAAACTATAAATTCCAAAATATGTTCTGGTCCAGGGACAACTTTCACCATGGCCAAGTCTCAAATGGAAACAATGGAAAATTCAATGGCACCTAATGTTAACCCCCCATTAGGACTTTTAAATAAGCCTGCACAGAATTTCATTTTAAGTCTCACTGAACTTAAGTGAGGCTCCTGTCCAAGCTAGGGTTGCCATATTTTGAAGTGCAAAAAAGAGGACACCATGACGACTATCAATTTAAATACCCCTACTATATGTAGGTTGGGGACGTGGGTGGTGCTGTGGGATAAACCACTGAGCCTCTTGGGCTCGCCGATAGAAAAGTCGGTGGTTCGAATCCCCGCGACAGGGTGAGCTCCCGTTGTTCGGTCCCAGCTCCTGCCAACCTAGCAGTTCCAAAGCTCGCTGGTACAAGTAGATAAACAGGTACCACTCCGGCGGGAAGGTAAATGGCGTTTCCGTGCGCTGCTCTGGTTTCACCAGAAGCGGCTTAGTCATACTGGCCACATGACCTGGAAAAACTGTCTGTGGAAGTGGACAAACGCCGGCTCCTTCGGCCTTTAAAGCGAGATGAGTGTCACAACCCCAGAGTCATTCGCAACTGGACTTGTCAGGGGTCCCTTTACCTTTTACTATATGTAAGTTACAGAAGCTGTGATATATATTGATGAGCGGGGCAGGGGAAGAGAAGAGGAAAGCAAGTCTTCAGCCACCAGTTATGGCTATATCTCATCCAGAAAGTATAGCAAGAGACGTTTTGGAAAATTTAAAAAATCCACCTGGACAGAAATTTTACCCCAGAAAAAGAGGACATGTCCTGGAAAAAGAGGACACATGGCAACCCTCTCATTGCACACGACAATTTAACCTTAGCTAAACGGAGCCTTGGATCTTAAGATTGGTTGTTGCCAATCCTAAAAGATAGGGGAACACAATGGGCAAATGATCCAAATGACAAGTGGAATACTGAGAGCCTGGTCACTTATTACGCAGGAAAAAGGGACGGATGGGAGAGGGAAGAGGAAGAAAGGATTAACATGAGGAAAGACACATACTTAAATTACACCTCTCTGCTCCTATGTTTAAAGACTCTCTCAAGGCAAATCTTAAAAAATGTAGTATAAACACTGACAACTGGGAAACACTGGTCTGCAAGCTCTCCAATTGGAGAACATTCTTTACCAAAAGTGTCATGGACGTTGAAGATGCTCAAACTCAGGACAAAAGGGAGAAATGTGCTAAGAGGAAGGCACACTTGGCAAACCCTCACCATGACCAGCTCCCTCTTGGAAACCAACGTCCCCACTGTGGAAGGATGTGTAGATCCAGAATTGGCCTCTACAGTCACTTAGGGACTCATTGTTAAAACCATGTTTATGGAAGACAATCTTACTCGGCTACAGTGATCACCAAAGAAGAAGATTATGATCCTGGCCCCATACTGTTTGCCTCCTGCTCTACAAGCAAGACAATAAGATGCACTGCTTGTTAAGAGGACAAAAAATGGTCTACATACATACATGCAAAACTATTGTAGGAAAACAAGTGTTTTATTTCACTGTTCTGAAGTTGTAATTTAACTTGTCAAGTTTCTGGCTGAAAGAGAAAGCAAGCTTGAAACAAACTCCAGAAGGATATTTCAAGCCAAGCAGGGGAAGAAGTTGGGTTTTTTAAAAAGGTTGTTTCCTCACAAAACAGATTTAAAAATAAAATCTATGTCTATCACAACTAAAGCAAGATGTAAAGGGACTGGTTTTTAAAACAGCATGAAAAGAGTTTCCCCACAATCAATTTTCTAGTGTTATCTTGTGTTCAAAAATAGCATCTACATGCTGCTGACAGAACTGAGCCTATTTTGCTCATGTCAGTTGCGGCCACAGTTAGTTTGGCTTTGGGTTGCTGTTTACTCTCTCCTGTACTTCTAAATCTACTAAATTGTATTTACATATATTCAAGAATTGCACTCTGAAAATTCAAACATTGGTATTGAGTACAGGATTTTACATCCTCTAGAGACGTTTGTTTTTGTGCAAGTTTCTAGTCTTTAAGGCTAAAAAGCTAACAACCCAAAGGCTAGAAAGCTTGATGAAATTCCAGAAGTGGGCCCAACTGGTATTGGCTAAAAAAAATCCATTATTGTTCTTGCAGGCTCTGAGTGCAATGTTTCAGAAGGTGTGTATGTCCTCAGAGGACATTTGATGGCTGGCTTTCTTAGGAATGATACTCAATTCTAGAATCGTCCGCCAGTGAAGGGTGTGACCCAGGGTTCTCCACTCCTGCCTCAGAGTGAGGATTAGGGAGTATTAGATATTAATATTTTCATACAATCACATTTATGCATTCATTCAGTCTTTTTTATCATTCATTCAGTATTATAACAGTAGAACCAAACATCCCATGTATGCAGCGCTACAAGTGAACAAAAAAAATACTTTTTGGCGCTATTTCAAGGGCTGAGCAAGCTGAAAGAGCATTCTAATCCACACTCAGGAGAGTCATAAAACTGCAATATTCTGAATATTCTTGGCCCTGATCAACCTGTTTCTTCATTTATAAAAGTTGTAACGCTCCGCCGACCTGCTGCAAAGGAATCTTTCTTTCCCTCTGGCCTTTTGCTATTTGTAGATACCGCGTCAGTTTTCCAATTAGAGCTCTTTCCCAGACTTTGCTAAATCATTGTTTCAACGTATGTACTTGCAAATCCTTCCAGTGCTGAGCTATTAAGAGTTCTTGCCCGTTAGCTAGCTTTGTTATGGAGAAGGAAATAGTTATGCTAGGTACCTGATGTCATTGGCAATATATGAGGAATGCATGTGGATGCTTAATAGTGGCAAACTGATACATCTATATTCCCAGTTTCAGTGGGTCCAGTGTGGGTGAGGAACCTGTGGCCAGATGTTGATGGCGGCGCTGTGGTCTAAACCACTGAGCCTCTTGGGCTTGCTGATCAGAAGGTCGGCGGTTTGAATCCATGATGGGATTAGCTCCCGTTGCTCTGTCCCAGCTCCTGCCAACCTAGCAATTTGAAAGCACGCCAGTGTGAGTAGATAAATAGGTACTGCTGTGGGGGGAAGGTAAACGGCATTTTCACGCGCTCTGGTTTCCGTCACGGTGTCCCGTTGCGCCAGAAGCGGTTTAGTCCTGCTGGCCACATGACTCAGAAAGCTGCCTGTGGACAAACGCCGGCTCCCTTGGCCTGAAAGCGAGATGAATGCCCCAACCCCATAGTCACCTTTCACTGGACTTAACCATCCAGGCGTCCTTTACCTTTACCTATGGGAAGAAAAACCTTGTTCCTGCTGTTAAAGTGGCTGAATAGTTAGAGACTCTACTATGCATGTCAAAGGTACAATCTTACAAAAACTGACCCATTGGCCATGCTGTCTGGGTCTGATGGGAGTCGGGAGTCCTACAAAATCTTAAAACGGCCCAGGTTCGTCATCCCCAGAGTATAGATTGAGGCATGCTAATCAGCTCCCAGTAGGTTTCAGAGCACAATTCAAAGTGTTGGTGTTGACCTTAAAAGCCCTAAATGGCCTCGGCCCAGTAGACCTGAAGGAGCGTCTCCACTCTCATTGCTCAGCCCGAACACTGAGGTCCAGCTCCGAGGGCCTTCTGGTGCTTCCCTCATTGCGAGAAGCAAAGCTACAGGCAACCAGGCAGAGGGCCTTCTCGGTAGTGGCGCCTGCCCTGTGGAATGCCCTCCCATCAGATGTCAAAGAGATAAGCAACTACCTGACATTTAGAAAAAATCTGAAGGCAGCCCTGTTCAGGGAAGTTTTTAATGTGTGACATTTTGATGTATTTTTAATCTTTGTTGGAAGCCACCCAGAGTGGTGTACAGCTTCCCCCGAAGCACTCCCTGGATCGTTTCCCGCATGCAGCGGCATGGGGGAAAGTGCCCACCGCCGACTGGCTGGAGCGCAACTTCCCTCGATGCTGCTGCATGAGGGAAACACTCCCCACCTGCGCACGGGAAATGAGTCTTACAAACCCTAACCTTAATCCTTATGATTGTGAGAGGTTCTCTATTTCCCATGTTTCTCAATGCCTTCTTTCTTTTTATTTTTTATTTTATAAATAATTTTTATTTGGTTTTACAAATTCATTCACACCCATATTCATCCCTAATAAAAAAATTACACAAGATTCTTCTGAATCTCCAGACTTTCCTCCTCCCCTCCATGGGTTCTTTGAATAACTTTTAAACTGCCTAAGTCCATCCAATTTGCAGTCCTCCATTGTGTCCAAAATCTATGTATCATTGCAAGAGCTATTTAAAACCTGCTAAAGAGTTCAAGTGTTTACAGTGGTCTTTCGACTATAATATAAATTTGTCCCATTCTTTGTTGAAGTTTTGATCCTCCTGGTTTCTGATTTTCCCGTTAATCATGCCATCTTTGCATAGTCCAATAGTTTTGTCTGTCAATCCACCCTGGTAGGTATTATTTCTCTTCTTTGTGGTGTGATGCCCAAGGCAATGTAACAATGGATTTTAACAGTGTAGCACCACTTTCAATCAATGAGAGCAATAAGAGGATGTTGTACCAATTGATTTAAATTGAGTGTGGGGCTTCCTCTATAGCATGGAGAAGCTGTAGGCCTCTGACTTCATGTGAAACACAGAGATGGGGAAGGAAGTAGAGGAGTCTACGAAATCTAGCTCTAATGACCAATTTTATTTATTAACACGGATTTCTGGCTTACTTTTATTGTACATGCTTTGAATGGATCAGCGTCTAGAAGAAACTGGTCAATATATATATATATATATATATATATATATATATATATATCACAGCTTTGGTTCAATCGTCATACATACGCGCTTCCAGACATTTCTTTTTATTGGAGCCCTGAAATTGTTAAGTACACAAATGCTTGGGGTTAACCCTAAATATTTCCTTTGCCAGAGTCGCATTTACGGCTCCTGTACATTTTGTGAATCATCGCAGGATGCAAAGCTCGGTTTGCAGTAGCAGCTTCAGAGATCGGCAAACGCCAACACCCCACAGCCCCTTTTGAAGTAATAAATACCAGATGGGGTGACAAAAAGACAAGACGAAGACAGCCCTCCATTCTTTGCCGCGACCAGGATCACATTTCTAAAGTGCAGAGGAAGTCAAAGCTGTTCCCGCATACCAGCACTCTGAACTCAGTATTCTTGTTGTGTTTTACAGTTCCCAACCTCCAAATAAGCTTCAACTGAGAAGGATCAACTTTACTGTTAGAAATCACATTGTTGTTTTCTAAATGTTGCCCTTGATTTAATTTTCAGGCATTGAGGTGGCAAGGAAAAGGAAGCAACTGTACACCAACAGGCAATCTCATTTACTTGTCAAAACAAAAAAATTCTGAAGAAGTGTGCATGCACACGAAAGCTCATACCAAGAACTAACTTAGTTGGTCTTTAAGGTGCTACTGGAAGGAATTTTTTTGTTTTGACTATGGCAGACCAACACGGCTACCTATCATTTACTTGTGTAAGGGCTGTTCTGGCACCAGCCAGTTTCAATAAAGCATCACTTTTTTAAGACATTTATTCTGTCGTCTAGCTGCTGCCACAAAACTATTAAGGACCAGTATGACAAACCTAGACAGCATCTTAAAAAGCAGAGACACCACCTTGCCGACAAAGGTCCGTATAGTTAAAGCTATGGTTTTCCCAGTAGTGATGTATGGAAGTGAGAGCTGGACCATAAAGAAGGCTGATTGCTGAAGAATTGATGCTTTTGAGTTATGGTGCTGGAGGAGACTCTTGAGAGTCCCATGGACTGCAAGATCAAACCTATCCATTCTGAAGGAAATCAGCCCTGAGTGCTCACTGGAAGGACAGATCCTGAAGCTGAGGCTCCAATACTTTGGCCACCTCATGAGAAGGCTCCCTGGAAAAGACCCTGATGTTGGGAAAGACTGAGGGCACAAGGAGAAGGGGACGACAGAGGACGAAATGGTTGGACAGTGTTCTCGAAGCTACAAACATGAGTCTGACCAAATTGCGGGAGGCAGTGGAAGACAGGAGTGCCTGGCGTGCTATGGTCCAGGGGATCACAAAGAGTCAGATACGACTAAACAACATATCTGTGGACAGACTGACCTAGAGATATCTTACCATGATGTGAGTGTATCTTTCGCTCTCTTTCTTAACATCATTTGTGAGAAGGCAACTATGGGTCAGCACACATCCTTAACATTGGTTTTAACAAGCGCGCACATACACACCTTTTCGAGTTCATACACAACACAAACAGTAGACCCTATAATTTTATCCATCAAAGACCCCAAGGTAAAATATTTCTCATAGGAGAGCAACGTCAAAAGGAAATCTAATTGGGATTTTCACATTGTTTTCAGAGAAACCCTCAGCATCCTATGAGGGGTTTGCCACTGAGAATAGGAAAAGAATCTAAGCTTCCCTTCAACATAGCCAGTCTACTCAGTATTGATTTTCCCCTCAATATGTACCCACAGGAAGTTTGGGGTATACACTCCCACAAAGAATGTACAGCATGCTCTAGGGCAGGGGTACCCCCAAATGTTGCTGAACTCACACCAGCCCCAGACAGCATGGCCAACGGCCAGAGATTATGGGAGTTATAGTTTGGCAAACATATTTAGAACCACAGCTTCTTCTGTTCTTCATCTGACAAAGACACTTTAGCATTGTCACGGGCATTAATAATCTAGTATACTTTTGAAATATCAATTTGCCAAGTTAGGTAATGTAATCCCGCATTACAAACCTAGAAGCGCAATCAGATTTGGGGACTATTGTGTTAGTTTCTCTGGCTATAAGGCTATCGTTTCTGCCTTGTTTTCTAATGTACACTGCGTGTTGTGATATGGAACTGGTGCTTTTTGACTGATATACTGGCATGCCTCTCTGCTTCCTTCTGCTAAAGTTGTACACTATTTTGCTCATGTTGTTCAGTAAACAACCAAGAAAAAACAACTGGTTTTTAGCACAAATCAAAACTGGTAACATGCCTTGAATGCAAGATCAGGGCTGACTTTCTATTCCACTTGTGCTTCATGCAGTCTGCACTTTGTCATTTTGGTTTAAAGCAACACCTATGAGTTTGTCTATATTCTCACACACATATCCTTTCTTTATCAACCCCACCTCCACTCCCACAAAATCATGAAAATTGTAAACAGTTGCAAAACTGGGATGAAGGATATTGCTGATATTGTTTAGGGAAGCTTTTAATGTTTAATAGACTACTGTATTTTAATATTTTGTTGGAAGCCACCCAGAGTGGCTGGGGAAACCCAGCCAGATGGGCGGGGTATAAATAATAATTAATTTAATAATAATAATAATAATAATAATAATAATAATAATAATAATAATTACTTACAGGAACTAGCCAATAGGTTTCACAGACAGATGCCATTTGGCCACAATAGACACTAGTACAACTCAGTCTCTTACTGCAGCTTACTGCAGGATATTACAGTGGTGCCTCGCAAGACGAAATTAATTCGTTCTGCGAGTTTTTTCGTCTTGCGGAGCACGGCTATTAATGGCTTAGCGGCTATTAACGGCTTAGCGGCTTTAAGAAAAAGGAAACGAACTCGCAAGACGTTTTCGTCTTGCAAAGCAAGCCCATAGGGAAATTCGTCTTGCGGAACGACTGAAAAAATGGAAAACTCTTTCGTCTTGCGAGGTACCACTGTAATACATCCTGCATCCAGGAAAAGGCACTTTCAGACTGCCTCACCATCAGGAAAGCAGAACGCTTTAGCTTTACATTAAAAAAATCACAACACAGAAAGTGATAGGACTGTTTTCATCTAGTATTTATCTGGAAATCCATACCATTATTTTTATTTCTGCCATTTATACACTTTCCAACTGACCGTGTCCTCTAGCTGCTTCAGATATCTTTTTTAAAAAACAACCCAATTAATAAACCACATTAATACAATAAAAAAATCAATACTAAAACACAGAGCAGCAGAAAACCAAAGGCATGAAAACGATTGTGGAAAAGCAGGACACCCTGTTTTAAATGAGAAGTCCCAACCCTTTTCTGATCTCATTTGAAAAAGAACTTGGGAGTCTACAGTCCTGAAAATATTTTCAGTTTACAATTAGCATAACTGTCGGCAGCTGATAAAGTTACACTGGACTACACCACATTTGGCCACAATCCTGAAACCGCATTTTGAAGAAAACCAGAAACTCATCAACATAGCAAATTAAGTGGCTTGGGTACGGAAGGCAGCACAGCCTGAAGCACGATGGAAAAATTTATACCTTAAAGTACTGAAAGAGAAGCCTGATACACACCTCAAGTTACCATGAAGCACTTTAAGCCGATTTAGCCCTACTGAGTTCAGGGACTGTAGCGCAAATCCAATTACTTCCCCCTTAATGAGATTGATAGAGAAGATGGTGCAGTCGGAATATGAAGAAAGAAGGACAAAAACAGGATCAAATATATGCTTTTATTTTTTAAAAAAATTATGTGTCAAATAGAGCGCTGGAATATGTAGCAGCAACCAAAAAAGGCACAGGAGTGTAGAACAACCCAGACATAACAGAAAGTCTTAAAAAAATAGTATTCACCAGAAATCTGGAACACTTATCATGGCAAATTCATTGAAGGGCGAAAGAGGTCCTTTCTGACTCTAGGTGGCACACTGAAACTTCTACGGTATCAATGACAGTCCCTTTTCTGCACATCTTTAGCAGAGACCTGAGTGGTGGTCTCAAGCAAATAATAGAAAGAGAAAGAGAAAGAGAGAGAGAGAGAAAAAAATTGGAACTTCCTGATTACAGTAGGGATGTGTGCCCATGCAACTAAATGTTAAGTATTTCTAATTTATTCATGGTTTTTAAAGGTATTCATGAGTAAACATGGACAATAAACATCATGAGTGAATTAGTTTTCCCATTAATTTATGTACCCACCAGATTATGGTAAGAGATCGATATTTGTTTTGTTTGCTTGGCAGAAGAAATTCTACCAGCATTTCATCTGTGTGTGCATACAGATTGTACTGTACAATGCTGAACCCAATTCAATGGAGACTGAGACTGAAATTTAACGAGAGCTCCAATGTGTGCACAGCACTGGCGATCACCGGTATAAAAGTTAAATGCGTGGTAAAAACACAGGAAAGGTCAACTTGTATAGAATAAAGGAACTGGAATGAGATAAGACATTTAATGGAAGCTGGACAAATCGTTAGAAAAACAGCTCCTTCTGGGAATTTCAAAAACCAAAAGATCTTAAAAAAAAAGTGTACAAAATTCCCACATACCCAGTGTAGTAAAAGCTACTTAAGTACATTATTCAAAAGCATAATTCCATAATACCGTTTAACTATCTGGTCTGACAGTAATAGGAACCTGTTCGGGGGAATGTTATTTAAAATAAGAGAGGTTAAATGAAGAATATCATGTAAGTTTTCTCACCCTTTTCATGTTCATTAGCGTTAAACACAAAACTGTCAAAAATAGCTCGGCTTGTTTTACACATTTAGAGAGCTTGGGAAAGGAATAAGGCCCTTTAAGAACAGAGGTGAAACTCATGTAAAATGCCAGTGATAACAATGATCTCCAATCGAAACAGTACTTATACAGTGAGCAGAGTTTCACATTCCCATATTTGTGACTTTTTTGTTTGTTTGTTCTGGAATGACTCAGTGGAAGTTGAGCTTTCCACTCCATCAGAAGAGAAAGTCAATGAGCTTGAACCTTGGGAGCACAAGCCAATCCGCCATACAGTAGGAAAACCGGTATTCCCAGTGTTGGGTGAAGAACGAAGACTCAAGTATGCAGGCCTCAATTCAGCACTGACTCGGCAGCTTCCCTGATAAGCGAGGCAGCTTTGTCCAATTCCGGTTCTGTCTGTTCTACCGTCACTACGACTCGGATGCTGTCAGGGGCAAAAACAGGGTAGTCGGTCAAAGTTGTTGTCTTTTTGTTGCGCGGCAAAATGTGTGCAACCTTACAGCACAAACCAGACTCTTTAAGCTCCGGAACACTGTTGCCAGTCAGAGAAGACATTACCGGCTTAGGCAGATCAGTGGCCTGACTTAGTAAATAAGACAGCTGCACATGTACTCAGTCTCCTAATACAGTGGTACCTCAGGTTACATACGCTTCAGGTTACATACTCCGCTAACCCAGAAATAGTGCTTCAGGTTAAGAACTTTGCTTCAGGATGAGAACAGAAATCGTGCTCCGGCGGCGCAGCGGCAGCGGGAGGCCCCATTAGCTAAAGTGGTACCTCAGGTTAAGAACAGTTTCAGGTTAAGTACGGACCTCCAGAACGAATTAAGTACTTAACCCAAGGTACCACTGTACTTTCCTTTGCCCATCAATATTTTTTGCTTCACATAACAGTAGTGATAGCTTTCCCTGTCAATTCAGTAATAAGGATTATGAAGTCTAGATTTGGTGACTGGTATAGTTCAGTAGCTAGAAAAGGTACAGCGAGATGATGATGATGTTGACAACAACAACAATAATTTATTACTTATATCCCACCCAGCTGGCTGGGCCTCGAGTCATTCTGTTGTTTCTAGTGACAACCGAATGTAAGCGACCTTATTCTCCCTCCCCAGGCCTGATCTCAAGTAACCGTCAGACAGCATTTTATTAGCTATTCTTAAAAAAACCCTCACACATATTCTTGCCCTGAACCCTATTTAGGTATAGATGAGGAAGCCGTTTAGGACAGTCTGCTTGTTCAATAGACGAGCCCATGACTTATAAAACAACAGCGACCTTTAAAATCCAGAGGTTCCAACACAAGCTACGACATGCTTCTCAACCCACCCATTCTGCCTGCCGTCAGAAGAACACAGTTTTGTTTTAATAGCAAGGTGAGCAAGTATTTACGAACCTGGGTGGTGGGAGAAATTTCTCTTCTTTCTCCAAATAGCGAGCCTGGGTTAATGCAATACCTCTGTTCATACACTGAGGAGAGAAACAGGAACATCAGGTGCCATGCTCATGTGTTATCGGACTGTTAAGTAACATGTGATACCCTGCCACAAGGAGCTAAATACATTTTTAGTCTTGGTTTGTAATACTGTTCTCTCTCTTCTAGCCATCACCACGACTGCTCCTTGCTCTATGGGGGCAGTTTAATTGGCCCACAAGCCGCCCCCAAACCGAGCTGCCCGTTTGGCGAGTCCCCGTGCGCTGCGCTAAACTGGTGCAGCATGGCGACTCGCTACCGCAGTGCCGAAAAGCGCATCTGTGCATGTCTAGATGCCAGAAATTGTGTCTGCTCCCCCATCCCAGAATCCAGCGAGCCTTAAACGTAGGAGAGCAAATAACTTGAAGACAGACGGCATGTAGCAGCACCCATAAAAGTGATGAAGAAGTGAGGGAGACGGGGGGTGGAGATTCACTCTGGACAATGCCATTATCCAAGAGGCTGGGTTCTACAGCCTCTCTCTGTAAATACTGAATAAAAAGCAGATGGTAAGAGACATTTCCTTATCTTCGTACATTCCTGGGCAACTGACTGGGAGTTGCTGGCAGAAACCTGACATTGTGGGACCACACGGCTCAAGAGCCAGGGAATTTAGAGACATTCGTCCAATGCTATCTTGCCTTCAATACCCATCTCCCATAGCAGGTACAATACTGCCTTTCATATGCTTTATTTTAAAAAGGCACCAATCCCAGATGATTGCTGTAGCAATCCTAGGGTTGCCATATTTCAAAGTGTGAAAATCCTTTTCGGCCAAAGTTGTTGAACTTTCCTTTTCTCTTTTTACAAAAAACAGTTCTGGAGCTATTTTTAAGGGAATTTGCCTAAATCTACACTTCCGGTATGGGCTGCCATACATCCGGATTTTCCCAGACGTTAAAGCGATCTCCGCCCGGACACCGTTTCCAACGGCCAAATCCCAGCTATGCCCAGGAAATTCCAAGTGTACGGCAACCCTACTTTTCAAATGTAACCTTGCAACCCAGCACATGGAGGAATTCTAGAAGGAAGTGCAACAGAGACTTCAATACAGAACACCGTTCTTCTCATTGTCAGGCTTTGAGGACTGTAAAAAAGGACTCTTACATAATCAACAATTTCCTTCAGTAGCCTTGCATCACTCTCTCGAGATCCAGTGCTGTCTTCTAAGCGGAGGTGTAATGCTGGAGAAATGGATTGCCCCACTACACGTAGACCAGGAATGCTAAAAAAAAAAGAAAAGAAAAAGGTCAACATATCAAAAACGCTGATATGGTCAGCAATCAAATGGAAGAAAAACTGGCAACGTAAATTAGCAGTCGCTTTGTGACAATAGTGAACTCAATGGAATGCATTCTCTCCTTTCCTGTAGGATTGCATGACCGAAACAGCCAACCACACGGTCAAGTCAGGAAGGCTGCCCCATCCAATGGAACTCCTTCCTTCCTTCCTTCCTTCCTTCCTTCCTTCCTTCCTTCCTTCCTTCCTTCCTTCC
>JAXCMG010000112.1:1116920-1141969 GCA_034642415.1 Podarcis siculus
AAGCCTGCATTCGCCCCATAGGACGCACACACATTTCCCCTTCATTTTGGGATGGGAAAAATTGCATCCTATAGGGCGAAAAATACGGTAATTTGCATCATGTGGGTATACTGATGTATATGGCATCTTTGTGTTAAGTATGTTCTTTCATATTAGAAAATTCACCCATTCATTTGTCCAATCCCAAAGCAGATTCTTGACAAATTCAGAAAAAGGCAAAGCAGTAACAAAAACCTGCAAACTGAGTAAGTCGCAGTAGATTGTTTTAAAAGGACAATGATTTTGATAACTTGAAGATGCTTTACATATTTGTTGCTAGTAATAATCCCACCTATATTTAAATTTTCTTTGCAAAGCTAATATTTAAGGGATTATGCAAGAGGCAAGATTGCCATGCACAGAATTTCCACATAACAGTGGCGGCAAAGCCACTGCTATAAACAAGACAAGTATATCAAAAGTTGTTTCTTCCTTTTGGCACAAAAAAGCATTGTCATCAAAGAAATAAACTTACATTTATTCCAAAATGTTCTGTAACTCCTCGTCCATGTTCTCCCAGCACTCCGAAGGAAAGGCTTTCTTCCAAAAATAACCTCACTTTGTATTTGTATTTCAATTTCACCTACATATTCATTCAATTGCAAGTGACACAAGACAGCACAAGATTATAGAGTGCTCAGAACAAGAAACCAGATTCATGCACAAGTTGTCAAGTGTTCAATCAGATTGTTGTTCGGTCAAATTCATTCTAAAAATGCAAACCTCCCTGCACTTTAATTCCTTGACATTGTTGTAAGATATGGAACATATTTAGCCTGATTATGCACAGGATATAATTTTCTGTGCGTTGGTGCCTCACTGAGTAGCTGGACTTTTCGGAGTCCAGGATGTGTGTGCGGTGAAATATCGAAATACAGAACTAGTACCCTTAAAACTTTGGGAGTAGGAACAGATTTCCTTGAAGGAACAAATAGAAAGCCTTCTTACTGAGAAATTGCCCAAATGCATTGTAACAAAACTTTCCCCAGTTATAGCACCGCTAATGAAAGTTATCAATGCACAACTGGGCAGAACACAGCAGCACCAATATAACACGCCTCATTCCCAGTGTGAGAATATTGTCTCCTGCCTCGAAATTCCTGCATCCCATTCTTCTGACCCCTGCACCAGCCAAGTGTCCTCATATATAAGGGGTGAAGCCCTCAATCCCTATCTAAGGTAAAGGTAAAGGACCCCTGGATGGTTAAGTCCAGTCAAAGGCAACTATGGGGTTGCGGCGCTCATCTCACTTTCAGGCCGAGAGAGCCAGCGTTTGTCCGCAGGCGGCTTTCTGGGTCATGTGGCGCGCATGACTAAACCGCTTCTGGCTCAACTGAACACCGTGACGGAAACCAGAGCGCACGGAAACCCTGTTTACCTTCCCACCACAGTGGTACCTATTTATCTACTCACACTGGTATGCTTTTGAACTGCTAGATTGGCAGGAGCTGGGACAGAGCAACATGAGCTCACCCCGTTGTGCAGATTCAAACCACCAACCTTCTGATCAGCAAGCCCAAGAGAGGCTCAGTGGTTTAGGTCAAACACACATATCATTAAACAGTCTAGTATTTTTCTGTTCGTTCTTCACATAGCACATAATGACTGGTAGGGAAAATACTTATAGACAAAAACTACCTACTCACCAATTCCGGAAGAGGACAAATATCTCCAGCGTTAACATACAAACCCTCAACCACGATAAAGCGCCGAGTTACACGAGCTTTACGAGGGTTCTGCAGAGAAACAAAAGTTTTGTATGGATGCTTCTTAACAGATGCTTGTTATGACATAATCTCACTTAGGTTACTATTAAAATGCCATCAAAAGTTGACAGAATGTATAGAAGCTTGAGCTTATGCCAGCAGCAATCAATGGCCTTAAACACATTTTTAACAATATGATACTTTGCGGTTAAGCATTCTTTATAGCCAGTAAGCTCTGCAGCCAGGATAAAGGCTTAATGCTATTAACTCCGAGCCTTTAACACAAATGTTGATGTATAAAGAAATGTGCATGGCTCTGTTTTGATACTACTTTAATACAAAAATGGTGCTTAGTGTGATTGTGAAACAAAATGGAAGTATTTTTTACACTGCACTGATATTGCAGTGGTGTGTGTTCTGGTTATTTTGAGTTTTTTTTTTTTTTAAAAAGAGAAAGTGGGTGAACTGCATATATTACAGTTCGATCTGTAGATTTTTCAAAAGTTAAGTGAAAGTTGCAGACACCAAGGATGGCTATCTGAATAAATGAAACACAGCTGCCAAACCTACTTCAAAAGATACACCACATTTCATTTTCAGAATGGACTAGAAGATAAATAATGAGCAATGAAGGCATCAAATATGTTAGCTTAAAAATACACCCTACAACACATCAATGACTTCAAAAATACTGTACCTTCTGATCTTCAATCTCCTGCTCTTTGAGTAGATGCTCAAGGTCAGCCATATCATTATGTTTAAAAAACTTAATGTTGCTTCTGGATGCCTGTAAGCCTTTCTGGATAGCAAAGCAGGCTGCTTCATCACTGTAAATACACAGAATTGTGTCAGTTCACTCTTAGCATGAGCTGCCTTTTTGTTTTTTTAATAAATATTTATTAAGTTTCAACAAATACAAAAAAGATTTAAAACAGACAATACAAAGGTTACAATAAAAAAAGAAAAACAAAAATAAAAAAAAGACAAAAGCATTTTAAAAGAAAAATATATATAAAAAATCCATGTTTCCATATCCTAATCTTTCATTTACTTATTTCCTTGACTTCCTCATGCCTCCCTCCTAGTATTCCATTTCCATTTGTAGTTTCAGCAAGACCTTTCCCTCTTTCACAACTTTAGTTCCATAACTCCACTTAACTCAATTTTAACCTTAAATTTTACTCTTTACCCAAATCTATATTCTTACATAGTTCTTAATGCTTTTTCTACTAAAGCCGATTAGTTTCTTTCCAACAACTCCTAACATTCATTAACTTTCCAATATTTCTGTAAATATACTTTAAATTTTCCCCAGTCCTCTTCCACCAACTCTTCTCCCTGGTCTCGAATTCTGCCGGTCATTTCTGCCAATTCCATATAGTCCATCAGCTTCCTCAGCCATTCTTCCCGAGTAGGTAAGTCTTGTGTCTTCCAGTACTTTGCCATAAGTATTCTTGCTGCTGTTGTGGCATACATAAAAAAAGTTCTATCCTTCTTTAACACCAATTGGCCAGCCATGCCCAGGAGAAAAGCCTCTGGTTTCTTCAAAAACGTGTATTTAAATACCTTCTTCATTTCATTATATATCATCTCCCAGAATGCCTTAATCCTTGGGCACGTCCACCAAAGGTGGTAAAATGTACCTTCAGTTTCTTTACATTTCCAACACTTATTGTCAGGCAAATGATAGATTTTTGCCAGCTTGACTGGTGTCATGTACCACCTATATACCATTTTCATTATATTCTCTCTTATGGCATTGCATGCCGTAAATTTAATACCGGTGGGCATGAGCTGCCTTTTTGAAGTCTGATTTCTCTCCATAACGTACTTTTCATGAACTGCTACACAATATGCATTTTTGACCATATGAGCAGCCTCAACCACCTCCAGCTACAGAAGTGAGCAGCAAGACTGCATTCGATTAGCAATATCGTCACATGACGGGGCTCTTGCATTCTTCTCTCTCTGAAAGGAGATGACATGCTTTTGCTTCTATTTCCAGTTGCAGTTTAACTGTGTTATTTTTATCTGTGGTTTATTGAAACAAACCAGCTTTATGAACAATGCTTCCCGGTTTGCCTGTTTTAGCAAACCATAGTTAACATTCATGACAGCTTCCCTAGGTTTCGCTACAACAGTAAAATGTGAAGCTTCCAATCTTCTTCGCTGGTGAAAGAAAGGAAAATGAATGCGCCTGAGGCTCATTCACATAATGATAAAACCATAATTTGTTATGTTTGAATGCAGCCAGTGTATGAGAGCTGCCCAATCAATAGCCAACAATTTTGTTTTTCCTGTGTTCACAAGGAACTGTTACTAACATCATTTTGTTTATTAAAATGTTTATGTCCCTCTGTATGAATCAAAGAGATCCCCAAGGTGTAAACACACACACACACACACACACACACACACACACAGCACTTTTTTCTGGGGGGACGCATACCCCTAAGCATTCTGTGAATCTTTGTACTTTTGTCCATTAACTGTATTTATTTTTTCTGATTTGAACTATAAAATGGTGATTTTCTTGAATCAAAATGAGAGTACTCTTCAACATTTTTTTAAGAAAAAAAGCATGCACACACAAAATAGCTAAAACAGATATCACACAATAAGCAAACAGCAGAAGAAAAGCAAAAAATAGGTTACAGTAAAAATCAACAGAAAGAATGTAAGCTTTCTTTTTATGCCCTAATAAAGTATTTTTTGAAAAAGAATACCCTTCACTATCTAAAGCCCAAACAGAAAAGGAGCTGAATGCATCTCTTAAGAGACTGTAAAAAAACCACACCCTTTCTTGCATGACCTTCCTGCATATCCCTAACAGCAAGCTGACCCAAAACAAGGTCTCTGAAAGGATAGATCCTATGTAAAAGAAGGCAGGAGAACTGGATTGATACAGTTTATAGAGGTGAAAACCAACACTCTGAATTGGCTCAGAACCCGCCTAGAAATCACAGAAGGCACCTTAAAACCAGTATCATACATTTCCTATGGGTCACTCCAGTCAACAAAATGGTGGCTGCATGGGATCATATGATCCTTTCAGAGAACTCTTCAAATGAATTTCTATTTAATGTTACTGACTTTCATACTATGTTACAGTCAGCCACATGGCCAGTCATACTCTCGGTTTTGTCCATGACAAATGAACAACCCAATCAGTGTTAGAAACTCAGCCAAATGGCTCCTTAAACCAGGGTTACAATCGCCAAAATGGGATGCCTAGTTGCCATTTTTGGACCAGATGGCTCAAAAAGTTGTTTTTAGGTTCCTGAAATTCATTCTGACTGTGCAGATAACATACAATGGATGGAATTCTACAGTGTGTGAAAACAGTCAAGATTCAAGGATCCCCAGGCATGCATCTCAAGATGGCGGAGACACCAGGAGCCGCCCAGGCATTTTCACTTGAACACAAGTGGCCAATAGCCAGGTGCAAAATGTGCCTGGCAAATTTCGAACGCTGCCCACCATATGTCTGCATTAAATAACCGATTATTAGTTGCTCAGGGCTAGGCTCAGAGTGGCTTCAAACCTCCCAGGGTTGCGGTAACATCAACCAGGGTGGATAAAAATCAATGATTTTTTTAAAAATAAAAAAAAATCAGATTTTTAAAATAAAATGCTTTTGGAGGAAAGATCTTTCTAAAGATAGTTTCCTATTTAAGTTACATTATAGTCCAAAGGCTATTCATCAGGATATAAGGATTTGTTTTAAGTTTTTCATGTGTGCTAAAACTCAGTCTAAGGTGTTGTTGTTGTTTTTTAAAAAAAGTTTAACCACATCAGTTAACAAACATGGATACATATGCTATAATGTTATTGCTTTAGTTAAATAAATTGTTTAAATTGTTGTTAAGGAAATTATTATTTTTCTCCTTCCAATAAAGTACAGCAGAAAAGTTGTCCAAATATAGTTAACTTATTAAACCTTACCATAATTTCATAATTATCTGTCTATGTATTTCTAATAGTATAACCAAATCAGTAATTTTTGATATAACTGTAAAAACTACTCTGAAAATTTATTATTCCAAAAATGAAACCTTCCTCTGGTTGTAAATATTAAGATTATAGCAGCAAGAATGAGATTTTCTGTAAAAAGAAAAGAAAAAAAGATTTAAATCAAGTCTTACTGACTAGTGATTTAAATTGATTTGATTTAAATCAAATCCACCCTGCCATCAACTATGGTAATCTTCTGGATCACCTGGCTGGAAGGCATTGTGCTATATAGAGCTCCTTTAAAGGATAGTTTCAGAAGGTTGCATCACTCCTCCAACCCATCATCTTTGGCATACAGGATGTCACACTGATTCATCTTGTTGCTCAAATTGTACATGAAACAGCTAGACAAGATCATCCCAGTATTTGGGCTAGTGATCATCTATATGCAGATCAAAACTGGCTTTCATTTCCATCTTTTCATGCAATGGAAGTTCTAAACTGGTGAGTTCCGGAGTAGATTAAGGTGAACAAACCGAAGCTTAATCTAGACAAGGCAGAGGTGCTGCTAGATGGACGTTCTGGCAGCCTGGAAGAGGTTTGGGAGAGGCCTTCCTCTTGAAAAAAGAAATCTGGTTTGCAGCTTGGCAGTGCTCTTAGGTAAAGCCTTGCTTAAGGATGTTCAGATAGCAGAAGTGGTTACGGCTGCCTTTTGCCAGATCTGGCTAGTGGAGCTGCTGTGCCCTTATCTCGGAAACCAGACTCAGACATATCCTAGCCACTTCTAGCCGTTCATTGTAACACTATGTTAGGGCTGCCTTTGATGGCAGAGCAAAAACTTCAAATAGACCAGAATGCCTCTGGCCCAGAGTTGACAGGAGATAGCAGTTTGCAGCATAAAACTGCAATACTGCATCATCTGAATTGTCTACCTATTTGTTTCTATACTCAATTCAAACTCCAGTTCATAGAGTCTGTAAGTCTATAGTCACCACCTCAAATTGAGCCCAGCGACAAACTGGTACCTAGTGAAGATGGAACAGTATCAGGGTTTTATGGTTTGTTTTTTCAGTCATTTTTATTAGTTTTGGATAGGATTCCGTGGTTTTGAACTTTAGAGCCCTATATGGCCTGGGAACAGAGCACCAACTATCTCCACCCATATGAATCTGCCTAACCCCAGAGATTAGCTCCATGGGTTTGAAATGTGGACAGAAAATTTTCTGAGCTGATGGCAAAATAACCACATCCTTCCAAAAGGCTCAAACTGAGCTTGTCTTCTGAAGAGGAGCTAAGACATTAGGGCTGGGGCAGGGGGACCACAGACATCTTTAGGCATTACTCCTTGAATTAGTTATTTGATTACACTGCTCATAATCTCTTAATTGTAATTTTAAACATCAAGGCTATTTTAATATTATATTATTCATTGTTTTAAAAAAGTTTGCTTGCCACCTTCAGTAATTTTTTTAAAGGAAGCTAGTATATTAATAAGGAGAAAACGGCCAGGGCTAGGTAATTCCTAGCCACTAAACTCACTCACTTCATAGGTTACGTGGGGGGGAAATGGAAAGGGAAAAAATCAGACTACTTATGCTGCAGACACATTTATCTGGGAATGTCTCATTGAGTTCAATGAGATTTACACACGCACACACACGATTTCAGTTAGTATCAACTAACACATAACAAGCACAAGCTCAGTAAGAGTGCTCTAGAGGAGATTTTTGTCTGACATTAAGTAAATTCATTCCAACCACTCATCAAGTGCATTTCTTTGCTTCGCTGTAACCTATGGGGGATACTGACAAAACGTTTCAACAGCTGCTAGCAATTTTTAAAGAGTTTATTCTGAAGCAGCAATTGATCGTTAAAACCAAGTAGTCATTTTGAAAGCATTTCATAAGCGATTAAAACTACCCCTTAATAGGCATTTAAAATGGTATCAAGATACAGCTTTGAAAATGACAAGATCATATAAGCGATCCTACACTGGTGCTGAAAAATTGTGCATAACCACTTTCCTAACAATCACGTTCAGCCCTTCTTCTAGGAGAAGGCCTATTAAAGCGCTTTTATAACTGTCCCAGTTAATCTCATTTTTAAACAATTGAGATTGATAGCTCATACTGCATGTTCACTAAAACAGACCACAGAACCCACCAAGAGCTGGTAACCAGAAGCAACAGCTTGTAGGTTGTCCCTTTGAGAGAAATATCTATGGTTAACTTGGGTGTACACAGATGTTGCCAGCAGTGGCTGGCAACAATTCACGGATTGCAACAGCTGGGAAAAGTGTCACTACAACAGGGGAGATTGTCCCTATCAGGTATATGAGATGCCCCCATCTACAGCCCAGCTCATAGGCTTCTTCCTCCAAGCAGTTTTGCATCTGTAAGCAGTTGGTAGAGACTGCATGAGGAAGGCACACAATGTGTATGTTCACTGGCCACCTTACTGTACTCTAGCCCAGTTTGGAAATCTCTTCCCCAAAGTCTCAACCAAACCTCAAACATGCACAACTGTTATAAGAGCACCAAGACAAATTTGTTTGAAAAGGGTTTGAGTTGAAGTGGTTCAAGCACAAAGAATAAGTTCTGTTTTAGTTTAAACCGATTCTCTCTGGTTATCTCCCGCTTGGACTACTGCAATGTGCTCTACATGGGGTTACCTTTGAAGGTGACTCGGAAACTACAACTAATCCAGAATGAGGCAGCTAGACTGGTGACTGGGAGCGGCCGCTGAGACCATATAACTTCCAGTCCTAAAGCATCTTCACTGGCTCCTAATACATTTCTGAGCACAATTCAAAGTGCTGGTACTGACCTTTAAAGCCCTAAATGGCCTCGGTCCAGTATACCTGAAGGAGCGTCTCCACCCCCATCATTCAGCCCAGACACTGAGGTCCAGCTCAGTGGGCCTTCTGGCGGTTCCCTCATTGTGACAAGTGAGGTTGCAGGGACCAGGCAGAGGGCCTTCTCGATGGTGGCGCCTGCCCTGTGGAATGCCCTCCCATCAGATGTCAAGGAAATAAACAACTATCTGACTTTTAGAAGACATCTGAAGGCAACCCTGTATCAGGAAATTTTTTATGTCTAACGTTTTACCATTTTTTATGTGCTGTAGGCCACCCAGAATTGCTGGGAGAACCAAGCCAGATGGGTGGGGTATAAATGATAAAATTAATGTTGTTGTTAAGCCAGATAGGCGGGTATAAATAATAAAATTATTGTTTTATGATGATGATGATGTAGTAATAATAGTAGTAGTGGGGTTAACTACCACACACAGGATTCTATGATTCTCGGATTTGCAGGAAGAAAATTAGGTGAACAAGGCAAGTCACAGGATAGAAATAGCCACATCTGCATTGGCACTCCCCCCACCTCCAAGTGCTGCAATTCCAGGAATTGCTATCGACTGCAATGTTCCTTGCTCACGAACACACAGTCTAGGTTGGTAGGGATTCCTCTTTTGATAGAGAGAGAGTAAACTGGCTCTAAGATTATTACCTTTTGTGGAATATGGTACCTAGAAACAAGTGGATTCTGCTATGAAGAACCTCAACCTTACAGGATGGAGGAGCAGAAAAACTACTGAAGTTCTGAAGGAGCCTCTTCAGAAAGTCCCATGTACAGTTGTACCTCTACTTATGTATTCCCTCTGGATACGGAATCTTCGGGTTACAGCCACGGCAAACCCGGAAGTGTATACTTCCAGGTTTCACCCCGCGCGCATATGCCCAAGCGCTCTGCGTGCCTTGCACATGCGCAGAAGCACATCTCTATTTACATAATTTTTGGGGTGCAAACAGACCCCCAGAACAAATCTGGAGGGTCCACTGTAATACAGAAAAAGTAAAGATTACGTACACAAATACAATGTCTCCTCGTTTTGAATAGGCAGGAATAGCACTGGCAATTGTAGCAAATCCATAGGAATATATGATAGCTTCCTCGGTCCTCATAAATTTGGCAAGTCGTTCCTCCAGTTCCAGATGTACATCTGTTTGAGAAGGGTAGTTTATGTTTTAGAAAAGTCATACAAAGATGCAAAGTCATTAACAGCATGAAAATCTATTCAACTTTGCCCAGGTTATTTTCTCCTTCACACACACACACACACACACACACACACACACACACACACACACAGGGAACAAGTACAGGCTGACAATCCTGTCATTCTAACCAGGTGCAAAGTAACTCATCTGAGTGTTTGACTGCATTACCTTAAAAGGGCACTTATGTTTTGTGAGTAAAAGTAAGCAAGCCACACTCAGATACCTGTCAGAAATATTCCAGAAACGAATACCAAAACGTGTCTGTTGTTGGGAAACTAGAAACAGAGGGAATCAACACTGCCAAGTTTCAGAGGCTTGTTTAGAAAGCTAAGGGGTAATTATCTTAGCTCTATATTAACATAGTGCATTCCAAGTGGAATTCCCCAAGCAGTTTTCAGGCTCGATAAACCAACAAAGCAATCAGTGGAGTTAAATCTCTTCTCCTGACACTTATTCCTATCTTGCATTTTTCCACTTTTTTTTTTTGCCTTCTCTTATCCCCTACCTTCCTACTCCTCCCCAACTCCTCATTTTCTTAACGTCCCTCATTTCAAATGAAACATTTGCATTTATCACTTACTGAGCACTATTTTACAGATTCATCCATTATTATTTTTAATATATATTTATTGAATGTTTCCTGGGGTTACCAAAGTACATACATCACCTCTATTTTCAGATTCTAAAGTTCTTTCTGCAGATCAGTGAGACTTTAATATTGCATGTTGCATACAAGGGTGGGGGAGAAGAGAGTTGGGGAGAGAGGGGGGGAAGAAGGGAGGTAGTAAACTTTCATTGTTTTACATGGTATATGTGCAAGGTTTTTGTGTCAGCGTCACGTGGGTAGGTTCTCTTTCTATTCCTTTATCAGTTTTCATTGGCATTGAGAGCAGTTGGGGGCCCAAGGCATGGATAGTCGCCTACAGTTGACTGCAGTGAGTTTTGTTTGCCCTGTGTGTGTGTGTGTGTGTGTGTGTGTGTGTGTGTGTGGCGTTGTTGGGTCAAGTTAGCCATCGATTCATATGTTGCCAGTGGGCCCACCTTTATTACACACACAACCCAGCAAGATCCATCCATTTAAGAAGAATTAACCGTTGTCCCCAAATATAATTTCAATCATGGTGAAAAACGTGAATTAAGATCCATCTCATTTTGGGGGTGGGTGCTGGAGGAGCTCAATCCAGTGTAGCACGAGTAGATTGACCGTAGTGTACACAAATGAGTGCCATAGAGCCCAATAGTTCCACTTTCTCCCACCCATCTTCCATCAAATATGAAAAAGGATAGCAAGCTCATTGTTTTGTTTACGTACACACCGCTTACATAGGGACATGGGTGGCGCTGTGGGTTAAACCACAGAGCCTAGGGCTTGCCGATCAGAAGGTCGGCAGTTCGAATCCCCGTGATGGGGTGAGCTCCTGTTGCTCAGTCCCTGCTCCTGCCAACCTAGTAGTTCAAAAGCATGCAGTGCAAGTAGATAAATAGGTACCGCTCCGGCGGGAAGGTAAATGGTGTTTCCATGCACTGCTCTGGTTCGCCAGAAGCAGCTTAGGCATGCTGGCCACATGACCCGGAAGCTGTACGCCGGCTCCCTCGGCCAATAAAGCAAGATGAGCGCTGCAACCCAAGAGTCGTCCGCGACTGGACCTAATGGTCAGGGGTCCCTTTACCTTTATACCGCTTACATGGTAAAATGGCTTCTAAGTGGTTTAGGCCAGCACAAGTGAGCACTGCAAGGAATGGGGTATCTATTTCTCCAAGGACAAGTGGTGGGGAAGAAAGTTTTACTGAGCGTCATGAAAGTCCTCTAGGAGTGGCCACTGTGTCTGTGTCAGGGACTGGGCAGAGGAGAAATGGTGGAGACCGCCTCCCCATCCTGCCCCTTCCAGGGAGGAGGAAGAAGCAGGCAGTATAGATTTACAACAGGGGTTTGAGGGAGGTCACAGCTCAGAGGCAGATGAGGGGGAAAGTTGGGAAATCATAGGAGAGTCGGAACAACACCCGGCTGACACGTTGTCATTAGAAAGCATTCTAGACCCTCCATCTCCCAGAACCCGGTGAACCTTAAAAGTGGGAGAGCAAAGAGCTCAAAGACAGAGGGCATGTAGCAGCACCCGTAGAGGAGATGATGAGAACGACAAATGAGGAAGTGGGAGAGATTTGGGGGGTGGGGGTGAAGATTCACTCAGGACAATGCCATTATCCAAGAGGCTGGGGTCTATAGCCTCTCTCTGTAAAGATTGAAATAAAAAAGGAAAGCAAGAAACTTTTCCTTGCCTTTATACTTTCCTGGGCAACCAGCCGGGAGCCGGTGACAGCATTCTGAGAGTCTGATAGGATGAAACCTATTAGTTCAGACCATCTCCTTTCAATATAAAGAAAGTTGCCAGGATTAGAGATACTGGGGAACTGGTAACAGGCCAAATTAAGGAACCTTGTCTCCCAATTTATTCAGCTCAAAATCTCTCATTATCACATCGGGAGGGGGGCAGTTTGGATCCAATTTAGTGACCAACATTCCTAAGAGAATCTGCTGTTAAAATCCAAGGAAAAGGGGCAGGGCGTAAACCTTTCTCTTCTCGTATTCCTATGCACCCTAGGTATTAAACAGGAGCATGAGAAGATGACACATACACTGGAAAGAACAGCCAAACCTTCAGAGTAAGAAGTCTTTCACCATACTGAAAACCACACGGCTTTAAAGTTAAGTAGTCAGGATATCTAGATGGGAATCTAGTCAAAACATCATCAGTTATGGTCATGGATAGTGTTTCGCCACAATCTTCCAGTAACAAGGAAGGTAAGAGAGAATTCTAGCACCACCACTGAAATGATTAAAAGGAGAAGGGAGCATGGAAGACATTGTTCTCATATGGTAAACTATCAAATCACAGTGCCCAAAATGCCGACGATAAGATGAACAGTTTGCCTTGTGAAACTTGAACAGTCCCAAGTGACTTCCTGGAAGCCGTTCCCAATCCTCTAGGTAAAAATACCAGCAAGTTAAGCAACTCCCACCAGAAAGTCAGACTATAGGGGAGATAAAGGAAAACGTTTAGGCTCACTGCATTGCTGTCTCTATAGCGCTCTGCAGAGACAGGAGAGGAATGTGAAACACCCTCACACTGTGATTAAATGCAGACTAGGAGCTTCACAGCAGGATTTGCATTACAAAAACCCTCCGCTTGAGGTTTGAATCCAAACCTCTTGATTACCACACAGATATAGTATGTTGGCAATATCTCCATTACTGTGTTCACAAGCGGTCAAGATGTTTCGGCCAGAAATTAGACTGCCCCCTCGTGGCCTCTTTTGAAAGCTCAGTATTTAGTCTCTGCTTCAGCTCTGCCAATTATCCCTGTATGACATTTTAATAACAGCAAAAAGAAGCTGTGAATGCATGCGGGTGTATCCCAAGAAGGATTCTTGAAACAAGCTGAAGGCATCATCCAGCAATATATTCTGCTCAAACACAAGATAGATTCTGTAACCGATACACACTGGAGAATCTAACGAAGCTTCTGTAAATAATCGGCTGTAATGGTTTCATGAGCCTGGAAAAAGCTGCAACTTCTATTGCAAGCAGAGATTGTGTGAAGGCTGTTGCTGTGAAAAAAATCAGGAACTGATCTGGAAAGTTTAAGGGAAGCACAGGGGAAAAACGGAAGCTAGGATGCTGTTGCAACTGTCCTGCCCAGATGGATCTGCTTTCAGGTCCAGTTGATGTGGCCAGAGGCAGTCTGAGACTGGCCAGAGGCAAGTCATAGAAATTCTTTTTTAAAATTATGTCAAGGCAATAGCTGAATTCTTTAACGAAAAGCTTCACAGTTCCTATTTCTTGCTACTGGCATTACAGAATATTCAAAGACTAGGATTGCCAGTGGAAATCTGAGCAGCCCCTCAGACCACTGTGGAAGTAGCTCTAGGGTCCAGCAGTAACTCCTGGATGTCAATCTTTCAGGGAGAATATGTGTCTCATCTATCATAAGTACATTTATGCCCAACTTGCTTTTGTCTGGATCATGTTGTATTGGCATGGTTAAAAAGTTGTGTTTCTGTATCTGTAGGGCAATGAATGGCTCTAGAGCATTAAGAAGCATTCTGCTTAATTTTGAGTGAGAATTCCTCTTGCTTCTTTTAGGCATTACAATCCAACTGGGCTCTAGTTTATCCTAATTATAATACTTCATTGAGTATTGTAGCTTCACTTTCACAAGATGCAAAAGTGATCTCTTTTCACTCAAAAAGTACAAAACTGCCCAGCAAAATACTGTCCCTGAAAAGACTGAGTATGCAACCATGGGTGTACTTCTGGATGCAGACTAAGAGCTGCTTCTGACTTTTTAGGGGGGCCTGCTCAAACTCATATGGATAATTCCGGTCTTGGAAATATCTTCTAAGCAGCAGCAGCCAAAAAGAAAAAAAAAAGTAGACAGAAATGTGGACTTTCCAGCAGTTACTCTTTCCCTTCAAATCCCTCCTGTGAACTCACTTTTTCTCTGATGTCTTTGGCAGAACCTCTTAGCTCTCATTTGCTACTGATGCAATTCTGTACCTAGTTTCCCTGAGTGTAAAGCCCCTCAAACTCTGTGAGCAGACATATGTGGTGTGTGTGTGTGTGTGTCTATATAAATATCTATATATCTTGTCTTCCAAAGCAACTACTTTATTTCGGACTTACAAATGGAAAGCGTAATGCTGGTGGTCAACAAAAAAGATTTAAAGACTGACTCAAAGCAAATCTTTAAAAAATGTAGTATAAGCACTGACAACTGGGAAACACTGGCCTGCGAGCGCTACAACTAGCGAACAGCCTTGACCAAAGGTGTTATGGGCTTTGAAGATGCTCAGACTCAGGACGAAAGGGAGAAACATGCTAAGAGGAAGGCACGCTTGGCAAACCCCCACTGTGATCAACTCCTGCCCGGAAACCTATGTCCCCACTGTGGAAGGACATGTGGATCCAGAATTGGCCTGCACAGCCACTTACGGACTCACTGTTAAGACTGTGTTCGTGGAAGACAATCTTACTCGCCAAAGAAAAGAAGGAGGAGGATTGAGTTGTAGTATGTTCAACTGAACTGAATGGAAACTCCTTTTCTGTTTATGCTCAGTTTCAGCTTTCTTTCTGCCGCCTCCCCATGTCAAACTCTAGATTGCGTGCTTCTCAGGAAAGGGACCATGTGCTCTTGTTATTACTCTATGTGTGTGCATGTATATGACACTATGAAAAAAACCAAGCTTACATGCCAATTCATCTGAATGAGGAATACGTTAGCATTGGTCCACATCTCCCAATTCCTTTATGAGACGTCAACATTCAATTAGCTACCTTTAATGCTCTACTGGAAAAAACAGGTTATACGTACCAAAGGTTCCATAAAATCCCCTTGGGCCACAGGTGCCAACACCGTATTTTGTCAGAGAATTCTGGGCTGCATTCTTTGAATAAGCATAACAGAAGAAGAGTTGTTAAGTACAGTTAGAAAATAAATGATTTCTACAGTATTCATAGAATCACAAAATTGACCATGAGGACTGGCGTTGGATACGCCTATTGTTCCAGTCGCATTTTGCCACTGGCAACCCACCTTTTGCGACTGGACGGAGATGTCTGGGAGCCTCTATTGCACCGAGGTATCTCCACCCCGGCCTGGCTGCAGCCCGCTGGTCTGCAGGGTGCAGCGGAAGCAAAAGACATGTCTTTTGCTACTGCTCTATCCCACAAAATCTACTGCTCTATCCCACCTGATTCGCCCTGCAGAGCAGCAGCAAAAGACTGTCTCTCTCCACCCCCCCACCCCCCCCCGCCATGCTGCTGGGAGAATCAAGTGTTTTATACGCATTTGTATAAACAAAATATTAACTGCTGATCTTAGAATGCTAAGTCAGGACACTTGATTAAAAAAAACAAACAGGTTACATTTTTGTTTTTACTGGATTATTTTTGTTTATTTTAAATAAAAAGATACATGTTTAAAACACCCACCTTTCTTAATTGACCTGACTTGAACCTCTCTTCAAAATGTTTTCTCAAAGGCTCTATCTGCATTACTTCTTCCAAAATACTTTTGCTTGCTGTATTGGGCACTTTAACATAGACAGCAATGCTTGTGTGATAATATAATGTCCCTTTATAATGTGGCTAGAAGAGGACCTGCAAAGGCACCAGGAAGCACCAGTGCTTTTGGGCTTCCTGTTGTATCATCTCCCCCTACCTTACTGTTTGCAAGGAATCACTTGCATCTCCCCAGCAGGTTCTCTTCCACAAATATTCCTGTAGGGAAATTGGTGGGTAGGAAAGGACAGTGTCCTCATTATGGGATTCCCCTTGGTTGCTCTTGCCAGGTAGCTATGACACTTACATAGCTGTATTTAAAAAATCCCTCCTAAGCTATTATTTCTCTCATGTTATTAAACCTGCCTGGATTAAATGCGTGCCAAAATCTGGTTTTTAAAACAGAAAACTTTTAGTCTTTAAAAAAGAAATCCCTATATAAATAAATAAAGTGGCATCTAGACATTCTGTTTTTGCACCTACAATTCCAGTCCCAGGAGCGACATGGCTCCTAGCTTTTGTATCCCAGTTCCTAACACTGATGAGAACCATCTAGTCCAACTCCCTGCAATGCAGGAATCTTTTTCTCAACAAGGGGCTCAAACCCATGACCCTGAAATTAAGAATCTCATGTTACTGAGCAGGGGTCGGCAAAGTTTTTGTGGCTAGGGCCGGATAACGGTCCCGCAGATGCCACGGTGGGCCAGAGTGCACACACGCAAATGCTATTTCTGGCGCTCCTTCTGGCACGGAGGAGGTGTGCACAGCTTTCCATTGGTTGCAGGAGCTTCCTGCAGCCAATGGGAAGCCAGCCAGCATCGCAGAAGGCAGTCCCCGCTCTGCTCCATGCCCTGTTTAGCGAGGTGCACAGAAGCCAGCCGAGCGGGTGGTGGGGGTCCATGGGTTGGTTAAACGACCTCCATGGGCCGCTTGTGGCCCACAGGCCTTAGGTTGCCGACCCGTTACTGAGCTATCCCTTGGGACATTCAATAGCTATTCCTTGGGACATTCAACAGTGTTAGTATCGGCACTTTCATGTCCCAGCGAGTATAGATGAATGCAACACAGTTGACCTACAAACAAGATGCTAGACAAGGGTTTGAAGGCATACTGTATTTATTTACAGGTAGGTAGCCGTGTCGGTCTGCCGTAGTCAAAACAAAATAAAAAAATTCCTTCCAGTAGCACCTTAGAGACCAACTAAGTTTGTTATTGGTATGAGCTTTCGTGCATCTGAAGAAGTGTGCATGCACACGAAAGCTCATACCAATAGCAAACTTAGTTGGTCTCTAAGGTACTACTGGAAGGAATATATTTATTTAGATCTCTAAATCCAAGCAGGTCTGTTGCCAGTTGTTCAGCACCTAAAAGGGAGATTTTGCCTAGGATTCTCATGTAGAATTTTCAAGCACAATATGAACAGCAGTATTATAAAACTGTGGCACTGAGTTCAAGATTAAACTGCAGTTGCCCCTTTGGGCAACTTTAAACTATGGCTTAAAGTAAACAGCACTGACTGAATCTGGTATGCAAGATATAGCACAGGGCCAGGATGCTCCCTCCCTGCTTAATAAACCGTAGATTATTAAGGCAGGATTCTTACACCTGAGCCAATACCTACAGATGAGCAACAGTGCAGGCAATTACCTTGACCCTTTCATTATCCAAAAGCCCAAGAAAATTAAATGACGCAAAGTTTATGCATTCCTTGCCATTCACGACAATGTTATGAATTGGAGGCCTGAAAAGAAAAGAAGAACAAACTTTTCTTAGTTTACTAATAATCCTAACTTTGTTTCAGGCACATGGTAAGAGAACAGCGCATTTAAAAATTTCGCACAACACTATAAACACAACTAATTTGAAAATACATATTGCAATGGTGGAAACTGTTCAGTCTTTCTGGTGTGGGGATTCCTTTTTAAGTATTTATATCACATTTCAAATAGCTGCATTCCTGTTGATGAAACCATGCCTTTGAAGGTAAGGTAAAGGACTCCTGGATGGTTAAGTCCAGTCAAAGGCGACTATGGGGTTGCGACGCTCATCTCACACAGAATTTGGCATTTTCAGACACTAACTACTTTCAAGAATCCATATCTGAAACTCTGGAATGTGCAGTGGGGAGGAAAATTTAAGACGGTTCTTGGGAAACATAGAACTACCTTATGACAATCAGAAATTAAGACTGCCCTAGTTAAAGATCGCTTTGCTTTCAACAGAGCTAAATAATAATAATAATAATAATAATAATAATAATAATAATAATAATAATTTATTATTTATACACCACCCATCTGGCTGAGTTTCCCGAGCCACTCTGGGCGGCTCCCAGTCGAGTGTTAAAAACAATACAGCATTAAATATTAAAAACTTCCCTAAACAGGGCTGCCTTCAGATGTCTTTTAAAGATGAGATAGCTACTTATTTCCTTCACATCTGAAGGGAGGGCGTTCCACAGGGCGGGCGCCACTACCGAGAAGGCCCTCGGCGCTGGATCTCAGTGTCCGGGCTGAACGATGGGGGTGGAGACGTTCCTTCAGGTATACAGGACCGAGGTTTCTTACCTTTCCTCAATGATCAAATATCTATTTTTTATTTTATTTTATTACTGAATACTATTGCAGGACATGCAAGATAGAAAACAAATATTTATGTCTAACTACTAGTTTTAGGATAACCTACTTTGGGGTCAACATTAACATTCAGAACATTATAGGTTTTGCTTCTTGTATGGGGAGGGGCGGTGAGAGACACGTTAGGCTCCTTCTGGGGCAGTCTGTCCACATTTGGTGCCCAACCTGCACTCAGCTCTCACCTGCGGCTCCTAGGAGCTGTCAGAATGTGGCGGCAGCAACACCCTGGGAATGGCTTTGACTGGCCAGCTGAACCAGGTGAGAGCAGCCAATGTCCTTAGTCAGTTAGGGACCCTTAGTCAGTTAGGGACCCTTAGTTAGGGACTTCCTCTGCATGTGAAAACAGGCTCCAGCAAACTGAGTGGACGAGGCCAATAAATAGTGGGTTCAATGGTCAAGAAGGCGCTTGTGCTGTATGTAGAGGGAACTGAGGGGCAGATGGGGCTCATCAACCTGGGAAGGAAAA
The DNA here is from genome assembly GCA_034642415.1 of Podarcis siculus. Taxonomy (NCBI): domain Eukaryota; kingdom Metazoa; phylum Chordata; class Lepidosauria; order Squamata; family Lacertidae; genus Podarcis; species Podarcis siculus. Next base: position 1,135,843 of record JAXCMG010000112.1, read on the forward strand.
CTCTGATCCTAAACCTCTGCTGCCTTGCAGGATATATTTGGGAGAAGAAAAGGCGAAGGAGTAAACCCAACACAAATCCAGAGTGGAATCCCTAAGATGGTTGGATGGCACCTTGTCTGCCTCCTTTTGGCAACTCCTGCAGCCAAGCTGGTGCCAAACATATTGCTTTCCTTTCCTTTAAACCACATCAGCGAGGCCGAGAGTGGAGTCTTCTCGTCTGGGCAGCCCCGGGCCCCCTTACACACTGCCCAGGCTTGCATCCCAGAGAGATCCCTTGCTACTGCTAATACAGTGGTTTGCCTTCACTCTCGGAGACGCACAGAAGCCAGCAACCATTTCTTAACCACTGAAATCTCCCCAGCTTAAAAAGTTTAGATTTGATGACAAGCTTTCACAATAACATTTCTGAAAAGTCAACGGGCGACTCTCTAATATCAATTAAGCAGCTGAATGCTAACTAAGTGAACCAGATACCAAGCATTCTCATGAGGTTATTTTTTTTTTACAAAACTTTGTTGCAAGCTAAAAGTTCAATCCATCTGTAACCTGGTTCTCAAAGTCTGCAAGAGAACAAATCATGATTTCCACTGAAAGTAATCGAAGCTGCAATATTAAGCATACTAACTAAGAAGCAAGCATGCAAGGGATTGGGCTGTTTAGTCAAACATGAAATTGATTTATTCTAGGATTACCCTGAAACAACATTGTAGTTGAGAGCTGGATGGTCTTTGGATACAGGAGGAACAAGTGGTTCTGGTTGCCATTCTTCAATCAATTCTTCCTTTTCCTAAAACAGAAAGAAGCCAAAATATTGGTTGTTAATATTTTTATTGAGAAAATCAGGAAGAGATTTTTGATTTAAGGAGATGGATTTTACACGCATGTCTGGTAAGTTAAACGGATACAAAAATGTAATTCATTCATATTAATATGCTTCCCATTTTCTAATCCACATATTTATTTCATGTTCTATGCATGCCAGTTGGCGCTGTAACTATTGCCACATATTTGTTTGTGCTGGGAAAACATTTGATTATGTTGACAACATGTTTTTCCAAGAGCAATATAGACATTAAAAGGATCATTATGAAATTAATAGACATCTCTGTACAGATGCACAAAGCAAGTCCACCCACCTGAATATTGGTTTTATTATCTTTATTTATTCATTGTCCAGTATACCTGAAGGAGCGTCTTCACCCCCATCATTCTGCCCGGACACTGAGGTCCAGTGCTGAGGGCCTTTTGGCAGTTCACTCACTGCGAGAAGCCAAGTTACAGGGAATCAGGCAGAGGGCCTTCTCGGTAGTGTCACCCGCCCTGTGGAACGCCCTCCCACCAGATGGCAAAGAGAAAAACAACTACCAGACTTTTATAAGACATCTGAAGGCAGCCCTGTTTAGGGAAGCTTTTAATGTTTAATATACTATTGTATTTTAATATTCTGTTGGAAGCTGTCTAGAGTGGCTGGGGAAACCCAGACAGATGGGTGGAACCTTTGGTCCCCATCTGTTTTCAGACTACAATCCCATCGTCCCTGACCACTGGTCTTCCTAGCTATGGATGATGGGAGTTGTAGTCCAAAAACAGGTGGAGACCCAAGGTTGGGAAACATTGGTTTAGACCATAGTGCCACCCGCATCCCTGACAAGAGGGAGATCTTGCCCACTCAGATTTCTGTACTGGTTGCCCATAGGCTACCGAGCCAAGTTCAAAGTGTTACTTTTAGTATATTAAGCCCTTAACAGCTTGGAATCAGTTTACTTACAGGACCACTTTACTCCATATATGTCTAATTGACTGCTTTGGGCTGTGGGCCACTTAATATTTGCTCCACACTTGTAAGAAATCCGTATTTTAGTGGGGGTATCTTTGTTATACTTTTTCCAGCACCCGCTGAAAACATTTTTGTTTAGGCAAGCCTCTCCTGTCATGTACAACTTACGTGTGTTTTGTATTTTTATCTACTGCTGATTTTAATAACCTTTTGAATGTTTTTAAATACCTATTTTAAACTGTTTATTGAGAATTGCAACGTTTTAGTTTACATTTTTGCAAACTGCTTCAAAGTTTTCTTATAACCAAGCAATACTGTCAAACCTTGGTTGTCAAACATAATCTGTTCCAGATCTATTTGGATATATATTGCACAAACAACTTAATTAAAGAAGAGCACACAACCATGTTTTGGTAGAAGATCAGGATGTGATTTAATAAACGCAACTAGTTATGAAAGTGGAAATGATTCATTTTGTTGTTGCTATAACGTGAACACAAGCTATGCTTAGAATGCCCCATCTCACTTGTGAGCAAGTAGTCATTACTATTCATTAGACTAAAGGAAAAGCAGAGATGGAAGCTTCCCAAGGGCTAAGAAACACCATTAGATCTCTGAGGTACTTTTAGTTCCTTCTACTTCAATGCTAACTCCTGCTTTCAAATGAGTAAGACAGATAAATATAGCATTTACCCTGGCTCTCACTAACCACAAAGCAGCCATAAATGCCCTACGTTTTCCAACCTATTGAATACCACAAATTGTAATAACCACTAAATTAGATGGGTTTCTTTAAAAACCTGCACTGTGAACAATTATTTCACAATGTATGCTTAACATTAGAGGCAGGTTACCCCTGAACATTCTGTACTGAAGTCAACTTCATATTATGCTTGTGAGCTTTCCAGAGATACCTGGCTGGCTACTGTTGGAAACAGATGAAAGACTAGATGGACCTTTGGCAAGGGATCTTTATGCAGTTAAAGAGAAAAAAAGCATACTGCCTCACAAATCTTCCCATCAAACAAAAACCAAATCGCAGCCCAATGTGTGTAAGAAGACTATCTATTCCTAAAGAGCTGCATGGACCCAACCATAGTAGCATCTACTTCGAGGGATGAGGCCCTCTAGATGTTGCTGAACTACAACTTAAGAATTTTGCTTCAGGATGAGAAAAGAAATTGTGCTCCGGCGGCACAGCAGCAGCAGGAGGCCCCATTAGCTAAAGTGGTGCTTCAGGTTAAGAATATTTTCAGGTTAATAACGGACCTCCGGAACGAATCAAGTACGTAACCAGAGGTACCACTGTATTGTATACATTAAAGTTTCACATTAAATATAACTGATATGTAAAAGGGACTTTATGATCTGAAAATAGAGGTGATGTATGTACTTTTGTAACCCAAGAAAATCTTTAATAAAAACATGTTGTTGTTTTTTAAAAAAAAACGATGATTAGACTGAAGTGCTTATTTCAAGCATTACAGCTATTAATCATACTGACTTTTAGTTTTTTGTCAGAGCATATTGAAACTATTTTGGAACATCAAACCTTAGGTGTGAGGTCAGATCGCTCCTGAAGCTTGTATGTCTTGGAGAAAAGAAGTCTGATTATCCATAGGATTAGAATACCTTCCAAAATAAGATGGTAAGTTGGAGCCTGGAAAGTAAACAAAAATACCAGCTGCACATTAATCATTTCTCTAAGTTTGCCATCTCTTTAAAAGTGTACAAGTTAAATTTACCACTTTTTGCTGTTTTAGCCAAACTTGTAACCTGACTGAAATGTTTAGGAAGCCCAGCACTGCCCAGTCGGAAGGTTTCAAAAGAGAAAATGGACAAAGGCTGGATTTATTCTCTTGGATCCAATAACACAGCCTTGTAAACAAGCCTGCAAAGGTTACGAAGTCCCCTCCTCTGCACTGAACATGGAAACTAGCAAAAGAGAATACCTTCTCCCAAGAAGGTTGCTGTTAGAGACAGTGGTCCATTCTTTCTCCACTCGTTGATGGTATGGAACTGCTGGCTGCCAAACAAGTTCTTACATTTCCTAATAGGCAACTTTATGCAACTGCTGTAGCTCAGAACAAGTGTTCTATACACTTAGCTATGTCTCCATACACAGAGTATCTTTCTTACTTAAGATCTCTACTCTCCCATTAGAGCTGTGTTAAGGGGACATGTTGTAGACACACAGGATCTTCAAAGAGTTCAACAGTCTCTTCTCTGGGAAGATTGCTTCAACAAGCATCAGGTAAATGGGTTTGAACAGAGTAGGTACACACCACTCCCTTAGAAGCATAGGCCAAAAGGTTAATCTGGTCCCTCAAAGTGCCGCATCCATGCCGTTTCCACCCCCAGCATTACTTAGAACTATAAATCATGCAGTTAGATTTCTGAACTTACCACTCACCTACAAAAGTATAACTATGCCAGGCCAACCAAACTGCTCTGCCAATCTGAATTAAAAGATGTAGTCTCTGAATACAGACAGCGCCAGAAACATGGTACAGTCATACCTTGGGTTACAGATGCTTTGGGTTATGCGTTTCCAGGTTACGGACGCGCTGAAACCCAGAAGTACCAGAACGTGCATGCACATAAGCACTAAATTGTGATCCGCTTGTGCGCAGACGCGGCACTGCAGGTTGCAAACATGCCTCCCGCACAGATCATGTTCGCAACTCGAGCGTCCACTGTTTTATGGGTAAGCCAACCAATGGCAATGGGATTTTGTACTAGGTATTAAGACTACCCAATGCAGCACTGTCTGTTCTGACTGAAAGCCAGAAGGCTTGGGAGATGGGGTACGAGCTCTGTCACCAACCCATGCTATAAACAAACAGAAGCCTATTCATTTAAAACAATGTCCTTCACCAAAACTGATTTCAGAGTGGCTCATTAGGTTAAAAAATACAAATAATAAAAAAGTAAGCCAGGAAATAAAAATTAAGAATACTTAAATGTATGTAAACTACTTTAAGACACCTGAATAAGAAGGTGTTTGTTTGCCTAAAGCAAAAAAAGTCCATGTTGGAGAACTGGGAATTAATTCAGCAGAGCATTCTAGACAGACACCCACTGAATGATAACCAAGATTATGCACATTTACCCCACATTTATAAGCAAAACTTATAAATAAAACCTATACGTTTGCTCAGAATTCAATGGTGCTCATGCCTAAATAACCCTTATAATTGCAATATTTAATGACACCTTCTGATATCTTGATGGGAGCTATGGGGTGGGAACCCAAAGCCATCTAAATCCAGTTTGCCCTACAGCAGGAAAGAGTAATAAGAATAAGAATAATGTGGCACACACACACACCATTTGAAGGGGAACTCCCCTGAACTTTGGGGACCCAGCTCCCTGAATAATAATAATAATAATGTGGCACAGACACACAGCATTTGAATGGGAATTCCCCTGAACTTTGGGGGCCCAGCTCCCTCAATAATAATAATAAGAAGAAGAATGTGGCACAGACACACACCATTTAAATGGGAATTCCCCTCAACTTTGGGGGCCCAGCTCCCTCAGTAACAATAACAATAATAAGAAGAAGAATGTGGCACAGACACACACCATTTAAATGGGAATCCCCCTCAACTTTGGGGACCCAGCTCCCTCAATAATAATAATAAGAATAATGTTGCACAGACACACACCATTTGAATGGGAATTCCCCTGAACTTTGGAGTCCCGGCCCCCTCAAATTTTAATTTTCTTGGGAGGGGGGCTGCGAAGGGAATTCTGCCCCTTGTTGTTGCTGTTAGTTCCTATGCGTCTTCCTGACGGCCAGGCGCGGCGACCCCTTTCCCCTCCCCGCCCACGGGCCCCTCCCCCGGGCAGCCACCCTCCTCCCCGGCGTCCCACCCAGGCCTCAGCCTCCCTCTTCGGTCGGGGTGGCGGGCGAGGAAGGGACCCCCGGCGGCCCCTGCTCCTTCCCCGACCCCTCGGGAAGCCTCCAGCCTCTCCTCGCTCCGTTCCGCGGAGCCCTGCGGCGACCCACCCGGCCACCCACCTCGAGGGGCCCGCTCACCTCATAGAAGGCCTGGACCATCTCCACCAGCACCCACTGCTGCCCCGCGCCCTCCGCCGCCATCGCCGAGAGATGCTTCCGGGTCCCGGCGCGCGGCGCGACGTCACGCGGCGTGCGGGGGCGGGGCTGGGAGCCCGCCGCGGACACGCCCCTCGCCCCGCCCCCTTTTAACCCCTTCCGCTCCCCCGGAGGAGGCTGCCTGGGTAGGGACGAGGAGGGGGAAGCGCAGGTGGAGGTGGCGGGTCTTCTCACTCGCTGACACACACACACACACACACACACACACACACACACACACACACACA
>JAXCMG010000112.1:1141979-1177014 GCA_034642415.1 Podarcis siculus
CACACACACACACACACACACACACACACACACACACACACACACACCCGGGGTGGGTGGGGGGTGGGAATCCAGTTTATGGCCCTGTGGCCAATCCTTTGCGTGTTTCCGAACAAGACCACCGGGGGTGGAGGACACCAACTTACGTAAATAAAGTCTTGGAAGGGTTGCAAAGATGCCCCACCCCATAGGATCGGTCGCAAGGTGCAGAATATTGGAAGCGCTGCAAGGATGCCCAACCTTATAGGATCAAAGGGTTGCAAGGATGCCCCACCCCATAGGATTGGTCACAAGATGCAGAATATTGGAAGGGTTGCAAGGATGCCCCACCCTATAGGATCGAAGGGTTGCAAGGATGCCCCACCCTATAGGATCGAAGGGTTGCAAGGATGCCCAACCCTATAGGATCGAAGGGTTGCAAGGATACCCCACCCTATAAGATCTAAGGATTGCAAGGATGCCCCACCTCATAGAATTGGCCTCAAGATGCAGAATATTGGAAGGGTTGCAAGGATGCCCCACCCCATAGGATTGGTCACAAGATGAAGTGCATGCACGCCATTGGAATGGCAATGTCGTTTCTTAATTTACAAAAATAGGTGCATTGTCTCTTTTTTTCAAGTTGTGCTTTCTACAGGTCAGTTTCAATTGTTGTGAGACGTGTGTTGCATTAGATTCAGCAGGGCTTACTCTCAGGTAAGTGCAGCTGCAGCCTTTGTGACCCAAGTTTTGGGTCCTTTTTAGGTTCAGGATGTCACTGCTTTACACTCACCCCCACCCCACCCCTCACAGTATTTGAAAACGTACACTTTGTACTTAAACACAAATTGGCCGGGAAAATCATTCTCTGTGTCTTTATCAATTCTTCTAAAGAACAACAAACTGGTGATTGCTTTAACTTTTTGATATGTGATGATTTGAATCATGAGGATGAATTAGAAGATCTGCTGAGTCTTGAATGAGTCTTGCTTTGGAACTGAGGACTTCATTAGATTTTCTTCTGCCTTTTATTTTGTTCCAAGAGCTTGTTAGAGATAATGTGTAAAAAAAGGTCAACAACTTTGGGTTTCCCAGAGGCAACTCTAGGAAATGGGGGGGGGGGGCACCAGAAGGATCTTTGCACCACGGCGCTGGATATGCTTAAGACGGCCTTCCGTCTGCTCTCCAGTAGTTCTCTTAAACCTCCGTCGCAAAGCTATCGCTGCCCCCTTATTATTTTAAGAGGATGGTTCCAACTTGTGTTCTCACATTTTTTCAATGGGCCCTGGATGGTGCTGTCCTATTGGTTCAAAACGCAGCCGGCATTAAGGCCAGTGGTGTAGGACACAAAGCTTGCCGTGAAAGAACGAGAACAAGAGCATCATAATTCACAAGAATTACTTGCAAGTTGCAGTTCAGCACCATCTGGAAGGTCAAAGGTTCCGCACACGGCCTCACTTGATTCTAAATGGTCTCTGTTTACTCTTTTAGACAGCAACTTGAATTCACAGCACTTCGTGTAGAAACATAAAGGGGTTCATGAGTCTTTGCCACATGAAGCTTCCAGGAGATCATTTAGCAGGAAGTTTTGGATTGAGCCAGGGAGGTCGCAGGATCGCCTAAATCAGGGTTTCCCAAACTTGAGTCTACAGCTGTTTTTGGACTACAACTCCTGTCATCACTAGCTAGCAAGACCAGTGGTCAGGGAAGATGGGAACTGTAGCCCCAAAACAGCTGGAGACCCAAGTTTTGGGAAACCCTGGCCTAAATTGTGGACCAGATGTGACATCAGATACTTCTTCCAAAACGACATCAGAGTATATAGGTATAAGCTGTCCCACTCCAGCTGCAATCCCAACAATCTCTTCCATCCACTGGCATGGCTATGAGTTATGGTCCCAATGGGAGCCCTCTCCCCTCTGGATTTGATGCGGTTTCTAAGTACACATTTAGCACCATGGTCTAGTTTGGACCCTGAGTTATTAATATTTTTTATTATTATTTATTGAATTTATATACCACCCTATACCCGGAGGTCTCAGGGAGGTTCACAAAACAAGATCAACATATAAAACCACAATATATATAATCAAAATAAAAACAGGTTACCTCTATTATTATTACAGTGGTACCTCGGGTTACAGACACTTCAGGTTACATACTCCGCTAACCCAGAAATAGTACCTCGGGTTAAGAACTTTGCTTCAGGATGAGAACAGAAATTGTGCGGCGGCAGCGGGAGGCCCCATTAGCTAAATTGGTGCTTCAGGTTAAGAACAGTTTCAGGTTAAGAACGGACCTCCAGAACGAATTAAGTTCTTAACCCAAGGTACCACTGTATTATTATTACTACTACTACTACTACTATTACTATGCCACCCATCTGACATTATTATTATTATTATTATTATTATTATTTTGCCACCCACTCTGGGCAGCTTCCAATGAGGTAAAACACAATTCAAGCAGACAAAATCTACGCATGGATGTGTGGGAGTCACATGCCTACGATAAGGGAAGAAAGGAGGAGAACCAGCTTCAGTTCTGCACTTCTTGTTCTTCCTGCTACAATGTAGAGAAGAAGGTATTTTGCTCATCTCATTGACACTTCCTCTATTGGCTCCCATGGTGGGCTAGGCCAGAACTGCGGCATGAGGAATCAGTGAGTCAACACCTAACCAAACTGATTCAATATTCTCTCCTCCTATTTCTCTCCTGGAAAATGGTGAGAAACAAATATTACAAAACGTTCAAGTTGCAACCGTTCGTATGGTCACGTTTGCAACACCAACATTGAGCATATTTCCTAGGAAGTAGATGCCTATGAGCCCAGGGGGACTTTACTTCTGTGTAAATCTGCAATCCTAATCCCGTTTACCTGCAACTGGGAGTAAATGTCGCAGAATTCAATATGACTTGATTAATGGCTGTGGTAGCAGAGCAACCCATAAATGCAAAGTTACTTATACATTGAGGGCAAGTGAGAAATTGTATGAATTAATTCTGAGTAGATATGGTTAGGACTGACTAAGAAATGACTGTGTTAGTCAGCATTTTAATTAGCAATAATTTAAAGCAAAGCAACTTGTTTATTAAGATGACTTTGGGCACACCCAGAAGGAATTGCTGATTTTGCCTGGTCCCTTATAACACCTTGAAGAGAGGCACATCCTTAAATTGGGAAAAAGGAGGATGGGCAGTGGAAGCATAATAATGCAAATCTACAGCTGTGTTTTGAAAGAGTGGCCTGTCCCACTCCTTCCATTCACCTGTGCAGTATTTCCTAAGAGAAGGGAAATAGTGGAACCAATGCTACCATCACGGTTGTGATAAATTACCCATGTAACCACTCTGCACGCAACTCCCAGCACTTTATGAAACACTATTTGCCACAACACCAGATGGGAAGCAAATTGTACGGTGGGGGGGGGGGAGAGAGTGAAGTAATAATGCTTTTCAGCTGGTGGCCACGGGCAAAGCAAGTAGAAAAACAGGACTTCAGTTTTGTACTTTCAGCCACACCCTTCTTTAGCGTGTCCTGGATTGCATTTTCGGTAAACACCAACCAGAATAAATAATGCATGCTCCAATTTACATAATCCTACGGGTCTTGGGGTGTGAGTGTGTCATAGTCTCCCAGTTTTATTATTTTGTTATAACTTGCAAAGAGCAGCATGAAAAAGGAGTAGCGGTGAAACCGTAGCAGAGAAAGGTTTTGAGAATACAGAAAAGTAGTTCACTGAAAGGGGGAAGAAGGGGGTGTAAGAAGTTTAGGGAAACCAGGTAATAATAATGATGATGTTTTATTTATATCCCGCCCTCCCCAGCCAAGACCGGGCTCAGGGCGGCTAACACCAGGTACAGTGGTACCTCAGGTTAAGTACTTAATTCGTTCTGGAGGTCCATTCTTAACCTGAAACTGTTCTTAACCTGAAGCACCACTTTAGCTAATGGGGCCTCCTGCTGCTGCTGTGCCGCTGGAGCACAATTTCTGTTCTCACCCTGAAGCAAAGTTCTTAACCCAAGGTAATATTTCTGGGTTAGCGGAGTCTGTAACCTGAAGCATATGTAACCTGAAGCATATGTAACCTGAAGCGTATGTAACCCGAGGTACCACTATATAAAACAATTGATTAAAATGCAACTTAAAAACAATATTAGAATAGATCATTAAAATGCAGCCTCATTTCAGTAGAAACTCAAATCAAAAACTTTTGGGGGATGAAAACGTCAAACCTTCACCAAGGTCAACTATCCAGACTGGTCCTATGTGGGTCAGAAAAAAGCCAGGGAAGTCCCCAAATAGGAGATCAGAGGAGGAAATTCGGAGAGAGCGTTCCACTCTGACCATTGCAGAGTTGGCTTAAAGAAGGAAATAAAAGGAGCTTCATTAGCATGTGACCTCGAAATTCTGGATACCCCCCCAAAAAAGTGATGCCAAAGTTTTGTGCTGCGAACCCCCCTTTTTGTGCTGCCCCCTGCCACCAGGTAATTGGCCCAGCAAATTGGGGTCACAGGTTAATTCCCCCAAATCTAACCTTGTCCGATGGACTCAAAACAAGTGTTGCAGTTTTGTGCCACAAACCCCACGTTGATGAAGCTGATCAAAGGAGTTGGTCAAAAAGAAAAAGCTCGAGGATGGGGATAGATAGAAGGATAATGAGCACTAGGATTGAAATCCCGCTAGAATAATCTCCGGAGAAGGAGAGAAAAGGGAAAACCAAACACGCAGTGAGTGGGGAAATATGACTGAGCTAAAAAGGGGCTGACAGTCTCCTATCAAGCAGAAGGGAATGATAGAAGAGCATGGAAAGAGGAGGCGGCAAAGGCTGAAAATGGCACCTTTTATTTATTTGCTAAATTTTTATCTCCTTTTCCCTCCAAGGAGCTCAAGGCAGTTTACATTCTCCCCTGTTATTTATCTTCACAACAACCCTGTGGTTAGCCTGAGATATGGTGACAGGCCCATGAAGACCCAATGAGCTTCATGGCTGATGGAGGACTTTGAGCCCTGGTCCCCCAGGCCCTAGTCCAACCCCCTAACCACTACACCACACTACCTTTCCAGTTGGGGTGAGATGGGGAGGAAAGCTTCCCCCCCATCAGAATGGAGCCTATGGGGGGGGAGTGACAGTGTGGATACTATGCTCCCCGCAGTGGAAGACATGGAAGAGGTTTTGCCCTGAAGGAGGGATGAGAGTATGGCTCGAATACCCTCCAGGTTCTATTGCATGTCTTTTCTTTTCTTCTTTTCTTCCAGTTGTGTGCTTACATACAAAACCAGAAGTGCAGGAGTCTTGAACCCCATCGTTCTACCCGGACACTGAGGTCCAACGCTGAGGGCCTTCTGGCGGTTCCCTCACTGCGAGAAGCGAAGTTACAGGGAACCAGGCAGAGGGCCTTCTCGGTAGTGGCGCCCGCCCTGTGGAACACCCTCCCATCAGATGTCAAGGAGATAAACAGCTACAGCCATACCTCATGTTACGTTTGCTTCAGAATGAGTGTTTTCAGGTTGCGTCCTGCGGTGACCCGGAAGTACTGGAAAGGGTTACTTCTGGGTTTTGCCGCTCGCACATGCGCAGATGCGCAAAATGACGTCACGCGCATGTGCAGAAGCGTCCTATAACGACCTGCCCACGCGCAGACGTGCAGACGCAGGTTGCATTCCTTTCAGGTTGCAAACGGGCCTCTGGAACAGATCCCGTTCTCAGCCAGAGGTACCACTGCATCTGACTTTTAGAAGATATCTGAAGGCAGCCCTATTTAGGGAAGTTTTTAATGACTGATGTTTTAATGAATTTTTAATCTTTTGTTGGAAGCCGCCCAGAGTGGCTCGGGAAACCCAGCCAGATGGGTGGGGGTATAAATAATAATTTATTGTTATTATTATTATTATTATTATTATTATTATTATTATTATTATTATTATTGAGCCCTAGGCTGAAATTAACAGAATCTAGATATTAAGTAAGTCAGGGCTATATTTCTTCAGCCTAGCAATAAGGCATGAACCTGACTACCCTGACTCTTTCACTACAAACATTTTTTGGTATTCATATTTTATTGAAAAGGTTTCCAATATAAAGAAATAAAGCGATACAAAGGAAATAAAAGCAAAAATACAAACATAAGAATAACCCACAAGCATTGTATAAAGAAGCTGTAAGGTTGTTCTTTTCCTGGAGAGAATTCTGACATTCAGTGCCACCAATGTTACAGAATAAAAGGTCCTAGGAGTTAACAGTACAGTATATATTTCTACAGTGCTGGAATGCCAGCGCACAGTCTCAGGTTTTTCCCATGGTGCCAAAATACTCTGTGATTTTCAATGCTGTATAGTTGTTTAAAATCTGAGGTCTGCAGGGCTGATGCTGAAACCACCAGACCAGCCTTGATATCCTTAAAACCCATTTGTCAACTAGAAAAATGTTAAGCAGTCGATCCCGCCATCTTGCTGAAGTTCATAAGGGCATTGCTGTGTTTACAGATCATGTAATCCAGACCAGAAGGCAAACAGGAATTCCTTCTACTTATGGGTAAAACATGCGTGAAGGTGATGGCAGAACACTTCGAGCCTGACAGGCATAGCCACAACAATTTAGGATGCTGAGAAAATCAGAGATTTTCATTGTCTCCGGTCTTGGGAAATACAGGAGTCATCCTTAGTAAGGTCTGAGCAATGAGTTATGGATTTGATGCCAGAAGTACGCGCTGCCCAATAAAGATTTGGTGTGATGCCATAGATCTGCATCACTCCATTGCAAAAATACCTTGAACTCTTTGTAACTAAGGGACTATTTGTAATTAATTTGGGCAGGGTGAGTTTACTTGCTCAATTTGCAGTCTACTATATACTAAATATGCATATGTGGAAATGATTCACAGGCAAGTCGTATCCCTCTACTGTGTCAGGAAAAGGAAAAAATAATTGTTTCAACGATAAGCAAATATTGGGTCCAAATAAGTATTTGCAGCCTTTTCTGCCTCTAAAAAGCCTCTCTGAAGGTCTATGGACCTCCCCAGAATAGCTTGTAATGTAGCATGGAAAGTTCCTACATAGAAATTGTCTTCAAAAAAGGTACATTACAAAATTAGCTGCAAGAAAGAAAAATATCTGACCCTATAAACCCTGTCCCTGTTTATTATTGTTGTGGTATATTTAATTGTTCTCTATTCCGCTTAGCGGGACGCGGGTGGCGCTGTGGGTTAAACCACAGAGCCTAGGACTTGCCGATCAGAAGGTCGGTGGTTCAAATCCCCGTGACGGGGTGAGCTCCCGTTGCTCAGTTCCTGCTTCTGCCAACCTAGCAGTTCAAAAGCATGTCAAAGTGCAAGTAGATAAATAGGTACCACTCCGGTGGGAAGGTAAACGGCGTTTCTGTGCACTGCCCTGGTTCGCCAGAAGCAGCTTAGTCATGCTGGGCACATGACCTGGAAGCTGTCTGTGGACAAACGCCAGCTCCCTCGGCCAATAAAGCGAGATGAGCGCCGCAACCCCAGAGTCGGTCATGACTGGACCTAATGGTCAGGGGTCCCTTTACCTTTTATTCCTCTTAGCATTTCCCCAATTTAAATAACTCAGTTTCCTCTTTGTTGTTACGCAGTACCTAATTTGTGGGTTGCTGTAGTTTGAAATGTTTAAATTGTAAAACTACCCCATGACAAATGCATACATACATGATCTTATGAGCCAGCTATTGAATTTAGGCTTGTGAAGATGGTGCTAAGTACCTTTTGTGCAGATATTTTTCTGTCAATAAAAGAAAAAGGAGGCTATTTTGGGAAGCTGGAAACAAAACAGGGCATTGTGGCTTGGGCGGTATACAAATTATGTAAAATAAGCAAATAAATACAATTTTCATATGCAGTAAAAACTTGAGGTATGAGAATTTCCACATGTTCTTTTAAAATTTGAGATTCCAAGATGTTGGTAAGATTTATTTTGTTTGAAGTTTGAATGCTAATGCAATAGACCACTTTTGGCGAAAGAAAGAAAGAAAGAAAGAGAAAAAGAAAGAGAGGGAGGAAGGAAGGAAGGAAGGAAGGAAGGAAGGCAGGCAGGCAGGAAGGAAGGAACTGACCATATTGTCAGATACATTAGGACTGGGGAACCTAGGAAGGAAGGAAGGAAGGAAGGAAAAAAGGAAAAAAGGAAAAAAAAGGAAGGAAGGAAGGAAGGAAGGAAGGAAGGAAGGAAGGAAGGAAGGGGGGAAAGAACTCACAATATTGCCAGATACATTAGTCTAGGATTGGAGAACCTATGATCCTCCAGATGTTGACGGATTCCAATTCCTGTCAGCCCCAGCCAGCTTGATCAATAGTCAGGGAAAAGGAGAGTTGTATTTCAGCAACATCTGGGGAGGTCACAGGTTCCCCATCCCTACTTTCTTCAATGGTTCTCTGACCTACCACCGGGTTTTGCCCATACAAGTTTTAGGCTACAGCCTTATGCACACTTTTCTGGGAATAAGTCCCATTGAACACTGTGGCTTCACTTCTTTCAAAAAACGCATAGGATCGTGCCGTAACTTCTCCATCTTCATTAGCATGAAGCTGACCCGCAACAAGATTAAAGCAGCACCTTTCCAAGGAGTAGACTAAATATGTGCAAATTTGTTTCATGAATCATACATCCCAGGGCACTGGTAATAATAAAAAAGGTCTTTACTGAGCGCAGAAGGAAATACATTGAACGTGATTCATTGGGTTTATTGCCTTCTCCATATTCAATGAGGCAAAGCAGGTAAGGCAATTACTTTTATTGGACCAGCCCCTGATGGCGAGAGTTCATAAACTTCCAAAGTTCACAGTTCTGTTCTTTTGGCATGGACCGAGTGGTATGCTATTGAGGCAGTAAAATTAATGGCAACGTGGAGAGCATATCTACCCATGGGACAGACGGGATATTTATTCTGCATATGGGCCCTTCAGGAGGTACTAGCTGCCTTTGGGATCCAGGAGAAAGAAAGAGAAGCATGGATGTTACTAAGCAAACGCAGTCCTGGGTTTCCCTGAGTGAGGAAGCCTGACCTGGCAAAATGGCTGAGCTGGGGACAGAGGCATCAGGTTGCCCCCAAGATTGAGGGGAGCCCTGTCGCATGCTGAATGCATGTGATGTCATGTGGACAATGTCGCATTGTCTGCGGAGGCCAATAATAATAATAATAATAATAATTTATTATTTATACCCCTCATCTGGCTGGGTTTCCCCAGCCACTCTGGGCGGCTTCCAACAAAATATTAAAATACAGTAGTCCAAACATTAAAAGCTTCCCTAATCAGGGCTGTCTTCAGATGTCTTCTAAAAGTCTGGTAGTTATTGTTCTCTTTGACATCTGGTGAGAGGGCGTTCCACAGGGCAGGTGCCACTACCGAGAAGGCCCTCTGCCTGGTTCGCTGTAACTTGGCTTCTCGCAGTGAGGGAACTGCCAGAAGGCCCTTGGTGCTCGACCTCAGTGTTCAGGCTGAACGATAGGGGTGGAGACACTCCTTCAGGTATACTGGACCAAGGCCGTTTAGGGCTTTAAAGGTCAGCACCAACACTTTGAATTGTGCTCGGAAACGAACTGGGAGCCAATGTAGGTCTTTCAAGACCAGTGCTATGTGGTCTTGGTGGCCGCTCCCAGTCACCAGTCTAGCTGCCGCATTCTGGATTGGTTGTAGTTTCCAGGTCACCTTCAAAGGTAGCCCCACATAGAGCTCATTGCAGTAGTCCAAGCGGGAGATAACCAGAGGAGCTGACCACTGAAACGGTGATGTGTGTGATGCGCATTGCGCATGACATGTATGCACAACACTCCCCAGGCCCCCTCAACATTGAGTCACGGTGGGTAAAGTCACGGTGGGTAAAGTAATCTAGTAAACTTTAATCTCAACTGGATTTTAGAAGGACAAATCACAGAAATTCTATTCCCCCCCCCCAATTTGCAGAAGCCCAGCATCATATTATCTGTCGTGAATAAATAAATCCAGCTACAGATTGTTTGACATTCTGATGGCAACATGCTCAACTGACTTAAATATCTTATGTCACAACTAGGCATAGAAATAATCTGCAGTGGTAGATCTTTTCCACTAGGGAGCAGTTATGCACTATAGCTACAACAATGCTTGCAAATTGGAAAGCTTCCAAAATCTGAAAGGCCACCAGTATTGTTCAAAGTGGCAACATATGTAGGTTTCCTGTTTGTTATCTCTGAACTGATTTGACCTGAGATATTATTACTACCACTACTGTAGGTTATTTACATGTGAGAGAAGATAGCTACAAAATCAGCTGTTTTCAGGACACTTAACCTTGCTTCTTAAAATTTCAGACATAGGCAATCCAGAGATATGAGGAAAACCTATTACATTAGTAAACATAATTTCTTTCTCAGGTGCCAGATCTGATAAAGATAAATTTTAATTAAGATTAATGAGAGCTTGTCAGCTTGTACACTGTATATCTATTATTTATATTTATTGAATTTATATACCGCCCTATACCCGGAGGTCACAGGGAGGTTCACAGAACAAAATAAAAATTTAAAACTGCGAAATATATAATCAAAATAAAAACAAGAACCCAATAACGCCCCCCCAAAAACACATTTAAAAAGGGCATATCTATGATTCATTGAAAAATCGAGTATCTGCGATTCATTGAACAATACGGCCGATGCTTTCAATGGTTAATTTTTAAACGCACCCATAATAATGCTAGTATTGCAGGTATTTATGTGGCATATGCAATGGTCAATTCCCCTTGGCACTAGATAAAGGGACCCCTGACCATTAGGTCCAGTCGTGGCCGACTCTGGGGTTGTGGCGCTCATCTCGCTTTATTGGCCAAGCGAGCCGGCGTACAGCTTCCGGGTCATGTGGCCAGCATGACTAAGCCACTTCTGGTGAACCAGAGTAGCGCATGGAAATGCTGTTTACCTTCCCGCCGGAGGGGTACCTATTTATCTACCTGCACTTTGACGTGCTTTAGAACTGCTAGGTTGGCAGGAGCTGGGACAGAGCAACGGGAGCTCACCCCGTCGTGGGATTCGAACCGCCGACCTTCTGATCGGCAAGTCCTAGGTTCTGTGGTTTAACCCACAGCATCACCCGCGTCCCTAATCCCCTTGGCACTACATAGCTTTAAATTCAAATTGCATATGCAGCCAGCTTGGGATGTGATAAGACTATGAAGAGAATTATTAGTTAATGAGAAGTAGTAGAGAAATTAAGAAATGCAGAATAAGTGATAAAGAATGGAAAATCATCAGAGGTTGTTGACGGAAGTCCAAAACATTGTATAAGATAAGAATTTATGTTAAATGATTGTTGGAAATGATATGTTAAAAAAAAACCCAAATATATCTACAGTGGTACCTTAGGTTACATACGCTTCAGGTTACAGACTCCACTAACCCAGAAATAGTGCTTCAGGTTAAGAACTTTGCTTCAGGATGAGAACAGAAATCGTGCTCCGGCAGCACGGCAGCAGCAGGAGGCCCCATTAGCTAAAGTGGTGCTTCAGGTTAAGAACAATTTCAGGTTAAGTACAGACCTCCGGAACGAATTAAATACTTAACCCGAGGTACCACTACACACACACACACACAGACACACAGTGTCTCTGTCTTATCCGGATTGGGCTTCAGTTTGGTGGCTCTCATCCAGTCCAAGCACTGGTCCAGCACTTCCACTGCCTCACCTGCAGATGTAAAGGAGAAATCGAGCTGAGTGTCATCAGCGTACTGTGACAACGTACTCCGAACTGCCCAATAACCCTACCCAGTGGTTTCATGTAGACGTCAAACAACATGGGGGATAGGATTGAGCCCTGCGGAACCCCACATTGAAGGTTCCACGGGGAATTGACAGAGATCCCTGCAACATAGGACCACTTTTGCCCTGATTTCAGACGTGGCTTTGTGATGCGGGTTCGGCACTCCACCAAGTCCCTCACTTGGACAGGTGCTGTTTTCCTCCTTAGGGCTCACTCAGAGGCAATTGCTATTCCTCCCAGGTGAACAGGTAATTGGCAGACTGTAATACATGGAACTCGTAATCCGGCTGAGCAATAAAATATTATTGAAAAATAATGAGAAATTTAAAGGGGTCAGAGTAATGAAACCCTGACCAAAAAAACCCACACCCCATTAATATGAAGATTGACTTAAAGGGAGAGCACCTGTTCCTTTTACAGTCACCTGGAGAAATATTCAGGTTGTAACATCTTCCAGTCCTGCTTTGCCACATGACGGGGGTGGGGGCGGACTGCAGCCGTCAAATCTCACTGTCAACCAAATGTTAAAGGTAAAAGAGTATTCCTAAAAGCAAAGGCTTTAGCATCAATATTGGCTTTTGGGATTAACTAAATTACGAGTGTGCAGAGTCTCTGGCTGTGCCATGGCTGCTCTTGCTTTTGTTGGAAGGAAGACAGGAATGAGAACAGCTTGAGGTGGCCCAAGCATCTTTCTCTGGGAAGGAGAAGATGCACAGCTCACCTGGCTATCTTCCAGTATAAACCCTGCTTACATTTCACATTCTTCAGTGTCCTATCATTTTTTTGAACAGGGAGGCTGAGATCAGGGTAAATCATGGGAAGAGAACGACGACGTTCCTGCCCAACAAGAAACAAAAGAAGAAAGTTGCGCTCAGACACATCAGTCATATCAAACGGAGGTATGAGGGCCAGACCTGACCTTTTGGTCTCATGGAGAGGAAGTATTGGAGAGATAAGGACAGGAGACTCCTGTGATGTGCTGTCCCTCAAAATTTACAGTCTCACAATTTTGTGGCTTGTTAAGCTGCTGTTTTCTTTTGTTAAAAGCAGCTGTGAAAGGGGAGGCTTCAGATGAAGGCTGCAGTGCCTAGAGAAATATATCCACAATATGGCTATCCCCTCTGTCACATCTGTAGTTTCACCATTAAGCAGGAACATATTGTGGCTACAAATTAGAAAACACTTTCATTTTAAATTTGTTTGCTTGGTTTTCAGATCAAAGTTTTACAATCACATATCCAATATAAAACATAAAAAACAAGATTCCAGGGAATCTCCTGGACTGTTCTCTTCCCCTTTGTGGGCCCTATTGTTAATCATTTCCTCCTGCATCTTTAATAATAATCCAAATCTTTCACATCTCCATTGCGTCCACCATTAAACTACAAGTTTATTCCAGTCCTGCTAACAATTTTAACTGTTTGCAATGGTTTTTAAGATAAATTATAAATTTTCCCATTCCTTATTGAAATTTTTGTCGTCCTGATTTCTGATTCTTCCAGTCATTTTTGCCAAAATTGGAAAACACATTCAGACACCCAGGGCTGGTGCTGGACTTCACGGAGCCCGTGGTTTGGTGCTGCTGATGTCCCTCCACTCAACATCAGGCTCTGCTCTTCTTGTGGCAACCTTGGCCATCACAAGCTTTCTCTGATGCCACATCCATCAACCTCCACCAGCCTCCTAGACATGCTTCAGTGGTAGATGGGAGACAGAACTTTCAATGGGAGCTAAGCTCAGCTCTCATCTGTGGTAGCAACCAACATCTTAATTCACCCAGAATGCAATGCCCTGGCCTATGAAATGTCTAGATGTAGCCCTACCTGGACTATAGCTCTATGGAATCAATGAATTTAATAGATCTAGGTATCAGGGCATTCAATTTTAGGTAATTTAAAATGGTGTTTGGTCCATGTGGATGGGACCACCTGAGCTTGGTTTCTGTTCTAAACTGGCACTGCCACCTACCACTGAAAAGCATCTTGGGTCCAGGCAGGGAAGGCAATGGCTGGCAGTGCATCTAATTTGGACTGGTGAGGGGCCCTGCCAAGCCCTGAAGGCCTCAGCTTCCAACTTCCAAACACTCTCTCCTTGCCAACGTAGCTCAGCTTCATGCCACAAAGATGTACACATGCACTGTGCGTACGTTACCAACTTTTGATTTCGAAATGACTTAATCTCCCTTCCAGGACTTGGTCAGGCATGTAGAAGCAGCTGGTGACTCAGCAGAAGAGGCTGAGGAAAGCTGAAGGATCAAAGGAGCGCTAGGAGCAAAAATTGACGTGTCGGGTCAGGGTGGGATCTGAAACAATGTGGATTTTTACAGCTTCTTCAGACCTTGGTAGTAGTTCGTAAAATACTCCTTGTTTGGCAAGACAACTTATAAAACCAAAACTCTACCAATCTTGTAAGGGCTTTCAGCAGCAGATGCAAGCAGATGCAGGCATTATGCTATGTTTAGGTACAGTGGTACCTCGGCTTACAGACGCTTCAGGTTACATACGCTTCAGGTTACAGACTCCACTAGCCCAGAAATAGTACCTCAAGTTAAGAACTTTGCTTCAGGATGAGAACAGAAATCGCACAGCAGCGGCGCGGTGGCAGCAGGAGGCCCCATTAGCTAAAGTGGTGCTTCAGGTTAAGAACTGTTTCAGGTTAAGAACGGACCTCCTGAATGAATTAAGTACTTAACCCGAGGTGCCATTGTACTCTCAAGCTGCTTCTTTCTAACATCAGTAATAAGTGACGCATAGCTCAAATGCAATATGTTTCACACTGTTTTCTTTTTGTGTACAGGAGAACCTTGAACCCAACTGTGGGCAGCCAGGTCCAGAGTGTGGCCAGAAACAGCCAAATTCAAAGAGAGGGTAATAAGAAGCTGCCGTTGCAATGGAGGTATCTGCCAACACAGCCCAACTAAAGAGATTGGGATGAGTGGAGGGTTGCAGAGCTCTGTTGGCACTGCTGAAGGAACAGCGACACTATACCCCGGCCTAAATACTTATGAGATGGAGCTCCTCGTCAGGTAAGACAGCCTACATCATCCTTTTGAAGCCTTGACCAATCTATAGGCCAAGGAGGACCATTCTGGAGGTGGGTCAGGAGCTGGGAAGACAGAGGAGAATCCTGGGTGAAATTTAAAGCACTCTTAGGATGAAGCCTGCAGGGTGGACAGACAAGGCACAGCCCCAACCCCCATGTGGGTAGGGACCAGAAGCAGATGCGGCATCATAATTTATCTGCAATTTTAAACATCTGCGTTGATTGCTTCAGAGGACAAGTAGGCAAATAATCATGTAAAAGCAGCCCTTGAATCACCATGCCAAATATATTTTGACTGAGCAGTTAGTGTCACCGCAAAGCTAGAGAAATAACTGAAGGGTGATCAAACCTCAAAGTAATTCCAGATATTCCATGAGGAATTGATATAAGGAGAAGCCCTGATGCAACATTCCAGCATGTATTAGAAAGCTTGGCCACTTGAATAAGCAGATGGTGCAAGATGCTCTAGAACAGGAATGGTTACCAGTACACAGAGCGGCATTTTGTTCTCCAGACCTTTGCCAGGGTGAGGCTCAATTTGAAAAGCTTTTGCTATCAAGCCTAAAGGGTTTGTGTGCTCACTCAGATATAGAACAATATACAAACACACACATTTATATATCACGTACACTATTCAAATGAGAGATGGAACACTAAAATTATTTATTTATTTATTTATTTATTAAATATCTATGGGCTGTGATCTAAACCACTGAGCCTCTTGGGCTTGCTGATCAGAAGCTAGGTGGTTTGAATCCCCACAACAGGGTGAGCTCGCATTCCCTGTCCCAGCTCATGCCAAGCCAGCAGTTCGGAAGCACACCAGTGGGTTTGAGCCCCACTTTTGGCAAAAGATTCCTGCATTGTAAGGGGTTGGGCTAGATGACCCTCATGGTCCCTCCCAAACTCGATTCCCTGATTCTCTGATTCCATGAAACCAATATCCCCCCCTCCCATAGGTTCCATCTGTTCATGGATGGATCTATTCACCTTTCACACATCACATTTGTGCACATGCAAACACCATTCTGCCTAAACCACATTTGAAACCTCCCATTTACTCACACAAACATATACCAGCCAACATCCAAAAACATGACATCCATTCACGTTCGTGCCCTGGCTTCAATCCACAAATATCCACTGGCTTCTGTTGACTGGCTTCCAAAGGTGAACTTCCATCAGCCGACATCCACAAACATCAGTCTGCTTTAGACTTGCAGCCTCCACTAGCTTCCGAGTCCAAAAGCCACTGGCTTCCTTTTTTTTTTTTTTTTAAATAATCTTTATTAATTTTCCAAAAAAGGTTACATTAAAAATCAAAACTCAGGAACATAGAAACACACACCCAAAGAAGAAAAAGAAAAAGAAAAAAAGAAAGGAAAAAGAGGTTCTCCTCTTCACACTTATTTTCAATAACTTCTTTTCAGGACTTCCCCACGTCTCCTCCTATTGTTTCCCGGCTCCAGTTTATTTGTTCTAGCAAGTTTTTCCCCTGAACATCCTGAACCTTATTTTATTAAAGTTACTTAACCCTAGTTTGATTAAATTCATTTTAGTTATAAAATTATACTTTAGTTCGTTGTTGTGCTAGCATTTTATTAACATATATCCCTTAATCCTCTATATCGAGATAAAAGAACAGACAAAAATATAAGCATATTTCTAAGAAAGAAAAGAAAGATATCTTTCCTAAAGTTGCCACCCTTTCCCTCCCACAGATTCCCCATTCTTGTCAAATATTCTTCATTCTATAAAAAATAAAAGTAGAAGTAGAAAAAGAACTTCAACCCCCTTCAGACTGTTAGGTCCCACCCTTCTCCCCCGGTTTCAATCCTTAATCAAAGTACATTTGATCCATCTTTCTAGCCTGGTGATCTCACGTCCGAGGTGCGTAAATCTTTCACAGTTCCTTTCAGCCGATTTCTTCGAAAATCTCTCATGCTTAACTCCCAGGATCGAAGACTTTTATTCTTAGTGTTGGCGGTGATTCTTTCAGTTAGACCTGTTTGCTTGTATCCCATATTCCAACACTGTTTCATAAATCTATATGTCCCAAATAGGCCTGTTTTCACCTTGGTCAGTTTGGATTTCTTCTTGGCAGATCTTAGTCTCTCCTCTCTTTTATATAATGTCTCAGCCTTCCCTTCCTTCAGCTCTTTTTGCTTGGCAGGTGTCTTTTCCTCCTCAGTCTTGGGTTCTTTCCCTTGTCCAGCTGCCTGTGTTTTGCACAATGAGTCCCTTTCCAAGTCGGTTAGTGTACTTTCAGATAGCTTCGGGTCTGGTGGGCTCGTAGACAAAACAAGGCCTTTCTCATTCTTCTGTATCAGTTTTCCCACAAAAGAGAGCAGCTCTTTCAGGTCAGCACGTATTTCCTGTATTCCTTGTTTTAAATCCATTCTTGCAATGTCCAGGAGTCCCCTCTAGAGGGATTCTGATTTTAATGATCTTTCCCTCTCCGATCCAAAAGTCAAAACTTGTTTGTGTCGATCTTTCCTTATTTGTGATATTTTATAGCAATTTAATCGGCTAAAGTTTCAATTTCCAATTCTTTCAACTTTGACAGCTAATTTGACAGCTGTCAAAAGTATCTATGTCTAAGCAGGCTCTTAACTCGGGTTGCTCCCGGGCTTGAGTAGGGTGATACTTAGTTTCAAACAAAATAGTCTCTTGTCCTCCAGCACCTTAGCTTAGCTCTTTTAAATCCGTGAGGTTAGTATCTTTTATCCAGTCACAAATTGTCCCGCAACTTTAGCTGTCAAATCCTTGCTTGCGCTGTTAGCAATATGGAGGAGGCGGACTTCCCTTTTTTTTCATCTCCTCCGTTCGTACCAAATTCAAACCGAAAAATTTGTAATCCAATTTTCAAATTACTCACGGGTTGTTGCTCTTTGTTTTAAGTCCGAATTTAGCAGGAAGAAGTCAGCGCTGACTGGAGAATGGCATGCGGCTTCGCCCGGCAGGGGTAGCAGAAGACTCACAGCACCACGCCGCCTCCTGGCACCCGATCCTTAGCCTTTAAAAAGGCTCTTTCACGGGTCGGGGGGGCGCTTACGATGCCCGCCGAGTCACCATGTCCACGTACCCCGTGTACGTGGTTTGTAAGGGTCCCCGTGTCGCCGGCACGGTAAGACCCGATCCCCTGCTGGGCCGATTGCCTCCGGAGCTCGGAGGGAATCCGCCATTAGCCAGACGCGCCAACCCGGAAGTCCCAAAAGCCACTGGCTTCCATCCACCAACATCTGCCAGCTTCTCTTAGGTCCATCATGAGACGTCCACCAGTTTCCAACCACAGATACCAGCAGCCTTCAAGCAAGCAAAATTGCCTTATTATCACTCCATAGCATCCCACTGCCAGAGGATTGCCTCCTTCCATTCACCACTTTGCCTCTTCCAAGTGGAAGAAACCTGGGCAGTGCTGAATGTCACATCCATTGCCAGGTGTCTCCTGCTGGAAATAGAAAAGGGCTTTCCCCTTGGTCTGGCTTTATATCCACTCAGTTGCCAAGTGCTTTTGTGACATCACAAGAAACCCACAGCCAATGGTAACAGCTGGGGAGGCATCATCTTCATTGCTTTGAGCCTCACAATGGCGGGTGGACCTATCAGTGATTGTGTGCTTGTTTATTCAGGAAGCGGGTGGCGCTGTGGTCTAAACCACCGAGACTTTGGGGCTTCCCAATAAGAAGGTTGGTGGTTCGAATCCCTGCGGCAGGGTCCCAACCTAGCAGTTTGAAAGCACACCAGTGCAAGTAGATACATAGGCGGGAAGGTAAATGGCGTTTCCATGCGCTCTGGTTTCCGTCACGGTGTCCTGCTGCACCAGAACTGGTTTAGTCATGCTGGCCACATGACCCGGAAAGATGTCTGCAGACAAACACTGGCTACCTCGACCTGAAAAGGGAGATAAGCGCCACACCCCATAGTCTCCTTTGACTGGACTTAACCGTCCTGGAGTCCTTTACCTTTACCTTATATCCCAGGGCAGTTTACAATATAAAACCACAAAAATACATACTGTAAGGGTAAAGGTAAAAAAGGTAAAGGACCCCTGAATGGTAAAGTCCAGTTGAATTTGACTATGGGGTGCAGCACTCATCGCTTTCAGGCCGAGGGAGCCTGTGTTTGTGGCCAGCATGATTAAACCGCTTCTGGCACATTGGGACACTGTGATAGAAACCAGAGCGCACGGAAACACCATTTACATTCCCGCTGCAGTGGTATCTATTAATTTACTCACACTGGTATGCTTTCAAACTGCTAGATTGGCAGGAGCTGGGACAAAACAACAGGAGCTCACCCCATCGTGCGAATTCGAACTGCTGACCTTACAATTTAGACCACAGCACCACCCATGTCCTCAAATAACAAGTAAAACACCATAATATATAAAAAACAAAGCCAATAGTGCCCTCCCCACCCCATGCAGTTTAAAAGGCCATTGATTGGCCAATTAAACAAAGGCCTGGGAAAAGACCAATGTTTTTGCTTGGTGCCTAAAGTTATGCAATGAAGGCACCAGGCAAGCCTCCCAGGAGAGAGCATGCCACTAAGAAGGAGCCACCACAGAAAAGGCCCCTTTTCAACTGAGAAATGTTGGAGGGTATGCCTTAACAACAGTAACTGTATCCTAGCACTATGAACAACAGAACAGAGCCTTGTCCTGACATTTTAATGAATTGCACATGTCAAAGAAAAGTTAATTCATTTAACTGCACCACATAGTACTGAGTAGTTTAGACTGTGTACACACTATAACTTCATAGCACATTCAAAGCACATTTTCCCCCTCTAGGAATTCTGGGAGCTGTAGCTTGTTAAGGATTTCTGGGAATTGTAATTATGTGGAAGGTAACCTGTGGTGCCTAGAATTCTTTGAGGCAAATAATGTTCTTTGAATGTGTGGAATTTAGTGTATCCTCCGAATGAGGATAAACTGAGTTTTGTAAGAAACGGCTAGTCTAATATTTTCCCTCAGCCTCCTTTTTAGCAGCCTTCAGATGAACTTGATAATCTTTTAGGTATATTTTAGATACCAAAACATCTGCCTCAATCGAGGCATTAACAAATCCCAACAGTCATTAACTTTCAGTAGTGTGGGATTAGTTTTTCCCAAATGTCCAAGAGATTAGATTCTGTATTATATCCCCTGCCTTTTTCCTATATAAGAAGTTACAAAAATGTCTTTCTGTGCTAGTATTAGAGTAACTGAGTGGGCCTCTATACTTCTTAGGCTAAGGTGGGCACTAGCCAAATAAATGTGTTTGGTTTGGCACATTTCGAGTCTGCATCGCTGCTAAAGGCTGAATCTGGATCTTGTCTCATTGCAGTTATTAGTGAGGTCATGTCCTGAGTTTTCAATTACAGCTTCATCAAATGGGTCGAAGTGTGCCCTGGCCTTGCACAAATCATCATCTGTTAGATAGAGTCCTACTAAATTGTCAATATACTTCTTGTCTTTCCTTCAGCAATTTTTTAAAACCATTTTTTATCTATCTGAAGTGTTGTCTTGTGAACCAAACACTATGAAGCTACCAGAAGAGAACAACACGCCCCCCCCTGTCTTGCCCTCAGTCTGCACCCATGAGTCAGACTCAGAGACTTCTATGCAGTAGGATTGTTATCGAAGCTGCAAATGTTTCTCAGCACTAAAGGCATTTAAGCATCCACATGGATGTATCATTCACAAGTTTTTGTGCGGTTTTGGCTAAGATCCACATGAACAATGAGATCACAAAAGCAGTCAGTTCTCTGAATTGAAGTTTGGTCTGTGTCATATGGAAGTGAGAGCTGGACCATAAAGAAGGCTGATCGCCGAAGAATTGATGCTTTCGAATTATGGTGCTGGAGGAGACTCTTGAGAGTCCCATGGACTGCAAGAAGATCAAACCTATCCATTCTGAAGGAAATCAGCCCTGAGTGCTCACTGGAAGGACAGATTGTGAAGCTGAGGCTCCAGTACTTTGGCCACCTCATGAGAAGAGAAGACTCCCTGGAGAAGACCCTGATGTTGGGAAAGATGGAGGGCACAAGGAGAAGGGGGCGACAGAGGACAAGATGGTTGGATAGTGTTTTCAAGGTTACCAGCATGAGTTTGACCAAACTGCGGGAGGCAGTGGAGGACAGAGGTGCCTGGCGTGCTCTGCTCCATGGGGTCACAAAGAGTCGGACATGACTAAACGACTAAACAACTGTGTCATAGACACTGAAGAAGCAAAGATCACCAGTGTCAAAGCAATGATTCTTCAACATCAACTTCGTTGGACTGGTAATGTTGTTCGGAAGCCTGATTATCATCTTCCAAAGCAACTACAGTGGTACCTCGGGTTAAGTACTTAATTCGTTCCGGATATCCGTTCTTAACCTGAAACTGTTCTTAACCTGAAGCACCACTTTAGGTAATGGGGCCTCCTGCTGCCGCCACGCCGCCAGAGCATGATTTCTGTTCTCATCCTGAAGCAAAGTTCTTAACCCGAGGTACTATTTCTGGGTTAGCATTCTGTAACCTGAAGCGTATTTATCCTGAAGCATATGTAACCCGAGGTACCACTGTACTCTATTCGAAACTTTAAAATGGAAAGCTGGAGGTCAACAAAAGAAGTTTAAAGATTCTCGCAGGGCAAATCTAAAAAAAATGTAGTATAAACACTGACAACTGGGAAACACTGGTCTGCGAGTGCTCCAATTAGAGAACAGTCTTTACCAAAGATGTCATGGGCTTTGAAGACACTCAAACTCAGGATGAAAGGAGAAACGTGCTAGGAGGAAGGCACGCTTGGCAAACCCTCACTGTGATCAACTCCCACCTGGAAACCTCTGTCCCCACTGTGGAAGGATGTGTGGATCCAGAAATAGCCTCCACAATCACTTACAGAATCACTGTTAAAACCATGTTTATGGAAGACAATCTTACTCGGCTACGAGGGATCGCCAAAGAAGAAGATGTGAAACTGCTGCTTTCCAGCTTCTCCACGACACTGCCATGACTTTATCACCACGCCGAAGAGTGACAGATTCTGTCACAAGCCCTGTTGAGACATCCAGGAGGGGCTGGTTGGATCAGGACATGGGGTGAGAGGAGCTCAAAGAGTTGGAGACCAATGATCCCACGGAGAGACCCTTCTCCAAGATAGGACAAAAACAACATGCAATGGATTGGTAACAGTGGCGTCAGGAGTCTCTAAAAATGAAGTCAGCTGATGATGCAGTGAGGAACCTAAGCTGAGGTGACATTTCTCTGCATACTTACCTGAAAGAAAGGTTAGCTGAAGATTGCAGGACTTCTTTCTGAGTAAACATGAATGGGATTGGCTGCTAGAAATACAAAAAGAGAGAGAGATTTGAAAAATCCAAATACTGAGTGATGCCTTGCTTTGTTTTAAAATGGTGTCTGGGGACATATTGGTAACTTTCAGCTATTTCAACAGAAAATTCTGTATTGCTGACTTTTCCTTGGTGTCCTCTGCCAGCCCCCCATGCCTAGAAATAAACTTGGCAATACTTTTGTCTTTTCCCATACAAGCTGAATTCACTACTTTCTCTCATGCAAAAACTTCGATACAAGTCTATGAGGCCGAGAAGTGTTAAGACTATAAAATAATGTTGTTTTAGAAAAGGTATAAAACAGCTGGAAAAATAAATTGCCAGACATTTTACAGCTGAACAAAAATGTAACTTTATAAATGGATTGCAGTGTTGCTGGCTTGAAATGTGCCAGAAAACCATGTAAACCAAACGCAAGCCCCTCCTGATAGTCTTTGAGCCAAGATAGTGCTTCCTATCTATCAAGAAAAGAATGCTGCAAATACCGACACATTCGAGAAGGAAATGTCTTTATCTTTTCATTTCTAATTGTCCTTCATAGGTTAGTATACCTAAAGGAGTGTCTCCACCCCCATCCTTCAGCCCGGACACTGAGGTCCAGCTCCGAGGGCCTTCTGGCGGTTCCCTCACTGTGGTAAGTGAGGTTACAGGGAACCAAGCAGAGGGCCTTCTCGGTAGTGGTGCCTGCCCTGTAGAACGCCCACTCATCAGATGTCAAGGAAATAAATAACTATCTGACTTTTAGAAGACATCTGAAGGCAGCCTTGTTTAGGGAAGTTTTTAATATTTGAAGTTGAATCACGTTTTTAATATTCTGTTGGAAGCCGCCCAGCGTGGCTGGGGAAACCCAGCCAAATGGGTGTGGTA
Organism: Podarcis siculus; assembly: GCA_034642415.1. Taxonomy (NCBI): domain Eukaryota; kingdom Metazoa; phylum Chordata; class Lepidosauria; order Squamata; family Lacertidae; genus Podarcis; species Podarcis siculus. The sequence continues at coordinate 1,164,952 of JAXCMG010000112.1, forward strand.
TAAATAATAAATCATTATTATTATAGTTGCACTCTTCTTTATTTTCCATCAATAGCCTGTATGCAACTCTTTTGGCCAATAGCTTCATTTTAGCAGACATTCGTACATGAAAGCATGGTGCAGTTTACCTCTACCACCGCCTAGTGAGGAAGGGAAAGGACTTGAAGGGACAACTCAGTTTGTATCAATCTATCAATGATGGTTGGTAGTTACTGGGAATCACAAGTGGGGAATCTGCTCCTTTTCTCAGTTCCTACTTTTGAGCTTCCTGTAGGCATCGCTGGTGGGCAACTGTGAGAACAAGAGACTAGATCCTTCACTAGAGGTATTTAGACAGAGGTTGGATGGCCATCTGTTAGGAGCTTTTAAGCTATAATTCCTGCATTGGTGCGGATTGGACTATATGATTCTTGGGTTACCTTCCAACTCTAGAATTCTGTGATTCTGAGGTCAAGTGTTCTTTATTCTGAGCCAACAAAGTTCTTCTTACATTCTGGAGACCTGAGATTGTGTAAAGGCTTATAGATGGCCCTGTCAGCATGAACCTCTTCTACCCAACAAGAGGATGGATGATGTTCTCTCTCTTCTTCTTTTTTTGAAATCATTTTTATTTGATTTTACAAGTATAAAATTAGAAAAATAACATAACACATATCCACAATTAAGAGATTCCTCCGAATCTCTGGACTTCCCACCTTCCCCTCCATGGGTTCTATTATTACCGGTAAATCTTTTATACTGCATCTTTTTCAGTACTCCATATATATCTTTATCTCTATCTATCTACACACACACACTTCATTATCTTCATAATGCCCATTACATTACAAGTGTTATTGCGATCCAGCTAATGTTATCATCTGTTTGCAGTGGTCTCCAAGATAAATTATAATTTCCCCCCATTCCTTATTAAAGTTTTGGTCTTCTTGGTTCCTGAACTTTCCAGTCAATTTTGCCATTTCGGCTTAGTCCAACAGTTTAATTTGCCATTCTTCTCTGGTAGGGATTTTATCTTCTTCCCATCTCTGGGCTAATAGCATCCATGCTGCTGTCGTCACGTACATAAAAAGTCGTTTCTGCTCAGGACGGATTATGTTCTCAGTCCGTGTGAGCAAAGGCAGAGGAAAAAGCATTTATCCTTTAGCACAGGCTGCTGTGAAAACTTCACACAAAGTCTTCCTCTTCCTTGTTGACTTGCCTCCAGCTAGGGGGCGAAATGTGATGCTCAGCTTGTTTTGGCTTGGGATTCAAAAATTAAGATAGGAGATGGGATTGAGTTACTCTTGGCATGCTAAAAAAAGCTTTCTTTGTCAGCCTGAATGCAAAGCTGACCCTCCCTGCTCTTGTTAAATGTCACCACACTCTTCCCTTTTAAAAATAACTGATATGTTTCATGCAGATAGTGCCCTTAAGTTGAAATATGTGGTAACCTTGAGGGGATCATTTGTGTGTGTGTGTCTTGAAAAGAATTTCCCCACCCCCTCCGATTTGAGGTATGCATCCATCATCAATACTGCAGTGAAATGAGGCAAGCCGTCGATTTCAGAGGGGCTATTAGGAGAAATATTTCACTCTTGATCTTATGAAACAGGAAGCCAAGTGACTCAAAGCACCTGGCGAAGGTAATAATCCATGAGCAACACATCGTCTCAAATGCTTTGAAGCTGTTCCCAATACAAGGGGGACAGTTCACAGGCAGGCACTTGTCATAACTCGCCACTAGTCAATCCTGCCCTGCCAGCCTGGAATGAGGTCTGATCCATTGCCCCCAGCCTCCCAGGAGCCCTTGCAAAGGGTAACAGGAAGAGGCAAATTGACTGAACCTTAAAACAAGGGTGGTTGTTGTTTTATACTCCCTTTGCTATGTTTTTAAATCAGGGCGCCTCTAGTGTCAGTATTTTGCATGAGGGTTTCGCGCACCTACCAGGAAATTTAAGGTAAAGGTAAAGGTACCCCTGACAGTTAGGTCCAGTTGCGGACGACTCTGGGGTTGCATGCTCATCTTGCTCTATAGGCCAAGGGAGCCAGCGTTTGTCCACAGACAGCTTCCGGGCCATGTGGCCAGCATGACTAAGCCGCTTCTGGCGAACCAGAGCAGCGCACGGAAACACCGTTTACCTTCCTGCTGGAGCAGTACCTATTTATCTACTTACACTTTGGTGTGCTTTCGAACTGCTAGGTGGGCAGGAGCAGGGACCGAGCAACGGGAGCTCACCCTGTCGCAGGGATTCGAACCGCCAACGTTCCAATCAGCAAGCCTTAGTCTCTGTGGTTTAGACCACAGCGCCACCCGCATTTAGGTTGGCACAATTAAAGTGAAGTTCTCCCTCACACTAGCACAACAGATCCACTTTGAGAAAGAGGCAGACTTTTTTTTAGTTAGGAAAGTGACTGAACTGAAATGTGTGGGCTGTTTTAGGATGTGCGTGCTAGTGTATTCATTTAAAATATATTGGGCAGATATTTGTAGACTGCCTTCTGAAGGGGGCTAAATACAAGACAATAAACTAATTGCACAAAGATCACAATATGCTAAAATATGCATCACATAAAGATCACAAGACTGGCCATAAGAAGGAGGTGAATCGGTCCAGCATGACAGAACCAATTTAAAACCAGTTAAAAACCTTCAGACTCTCTGACCACAGCGTTTTACTCAAAAGCCATCTGAAACTGAGGCATCTGATCAAGGCCAGTATTTTAAAATGAGCTTAAAGATTTGCAAATGTTTCATGCCAGCTGGCTAAGGACTTTGGCAGTTGTTTATCCTCCTGGACAAAGGGCCCCTCTGATTTATAGCAGGAGACAGGTTTCTCAAAGTTGTAAAAGGGAAATACAGGCTGGGAGCAAAGGTTACACTGACCCTACATATTACAGAATACAATCAAGCTGCAAAAACACTAATTAAGAGTTGGTAAATAGTAAGATTTATTGTTTAACAGAAAATATTACCATGTGCCTCCCATCAGACAAAGAGCCATATTTTCCTAAGGTTTAAGAGCTAATGGGAAAAGCAGGTGGCTGGGAAAAGCAGCTGAGAAAAGCAGCTGGCTGGGAAAGCAGCTGGCTGGCAAAGGGGGGTAATTTGAAGAGGTTTTTAAGCTGTTTTTTTTACTGAGTTGCTTTTTACTCCACAAAGGCCTTTTCCTTTTAAAAAGTTATTTATGTTATGTATGATATCTGTTGTCTGAATGCAGTAGGCAAAGCATCTAGAAAGTGAGAAATGTTAGATTCTTATGTTAGCTTCTTATTTCATTGAACCCAAGATCTCTGTTTAGATAAAACATAATACCATGAGCCATCTGTTTTAGCCATTTGTTTTGGAATATAGGGGCAAAAGGTGATCTGGTAATTAAGGTGCCTTGTCAAGGCAAATGTAAGATATATGGCTACTTGTCTGCCATTTATGGATAGAAGGAAATATAGCTCTTTGTCTCCCATAAAAGGTAATAGGAAATGGGTGTATCTTTTATGATTGGTTCTAGCAAACAGCCAATAGGAATTTCAACCTGGCTGATGGGACAGAGGCAGCCAAAGGAGGAGCAAGGGGGCGGGTTGAGGAAATATAAGTGCTGGCCATTAGGGCTGGAGGGCAGGCAGAGCTTTGGTAACCATATACCACTGTGCCTATCATTTATTTGTCTGACAAGTAAATTATTATTTTAATTTCTCTATTGCTGTGTTGAATATTTCATTCCAGCTAAGCGTTAACCACAAGCAGGGTGCTACAAAACAAGACAGGCATCAATACCTATTTAAAAGCCCATTTAAAGGTCTGCAAAAAAGGGCCATTTGAACACTCCTCAAGATATAATTTGATAATCATGGGGTCACCACTTAAAAAGCTCACCCCTCCCTCCCTTCTTCACCAACCTAATGGATAGTATTGCATACCCTCCAACATTTCTCAAATGAAAATAGGGACGTCCAGAAGGTCGGCGGTTCAATCCCCGCGACGGGGTGAGCTCCCATTGCTCGGTCCCTGCTCCTGCCAACCTAGCAGTTTGAAAGCACGTCAAAGTGCAAGTAGATAAATAGGTACCGCTCCGGCAAGAAGGTAAACGGCATTTCCGTGCACTGCTCTGATTCGCCAGAAGCGGCTTAGTCATGCTGGCCACATGACCTGGAAGCTGTACGCCGGCTCCCTCGGCACAATAAAGTGAGATGAGCACCACAACCCCAGAGTCGGCCATGACTGGACCTAATGGTCAGGGGTCCCTTTACCTTTATACCCCACATATCTTACTAGGTTGCCCCAGCCACTCTGGGCAGCTGCCAACATATATAAAAACGTAATAAAACATTAAACATTAAAATAACCTTCTCTATACAGAATTGCCTTCAAACAGCTTGGGAGTTAGATAACTTCATACCTTTCAACATTTGTCCAATGAAAATAGGGACATCCTAAGGAAAAGTGGGACATTCCAGGATCAGCTTCTCTAAATCAGGGACGTCTCTGGAAAATAGGGACACTTGGAGGGTCTGGTATTGACTAATAAATGAGGAGGATGTCTGAAGCTTATTTTTCAATGCAGGCAAGCTGATATAAATTCAGGTGGTCCTTCAAGTACTCTGGTCCCAAAGCTGTTATGGCTTTATAGGCTAACACCAGCATCTTGAACCTGCAAGTGTACTAGCAGACTGTCTCGCTGCAGTGGTGCATGCTCTAGTTATCTCCTGCTTGGGCTACTCTTCGTGGGGCTACCTTTGAAGGTGACCTGGAAACTACAACTAATCCAGAATGCAGCAGCTAGACTGGTGACTGGGAGCAGCCACTGGGACCATATAACACCGGTCCTGAGAGATCTGCATTGGCTCCCAGTACGTTTCCGAGCACAATTCAAAGTGTTGGTGCTGACCTTTAAAGCCCTAAACAGCCTCTGTCCTGTAGACCTGAAGGAGCGTCTCCACCCTCATCATTCAGCCCAGACACTGAAATCCAGCAGCGAGGGCCTTTTGGCAGTTCCCTCATTGTGAGAAGTGAGGTTTCAGAGGGAACCAGACAGAGGGCCTTCTCGGTGGTGGCGCCCGCCCTGTGGAACACCCTCCCATCAGATGTCAAAGAAATAAGCAGCTATCCTATTTTTAAAAGACATCTGAAGGCAGTCCTGTTTAGGAAGTTTTTAATATTTAATGCTGTATTGTTTTTAACACTCAACTGGGAGCCGCCCAGTTTTAATAATAATAATAGCCACATGTAATGGTTCTAGGGGTTGCTCGTGCGTAAGCTGGTGCCCACACTTGGCTAGGTTGCCTGAGTGAACCTTTTCTGTCCGGACAGCCACTCACCCGTGGCTGTCTCAATCGCTGACAGAATCCGTCAGTGGGCGTTTCTTGAACTTCTTCCAGCAAAGAAGCTCTTTGACGCCTAGTCTCCTTCTACTCTCCCTGCGCGGAAGCCTTCTGCGCAAGGAGGGTGTAGGCAGCGGAGAACCCTTACTCTCCCCGCTGGTCCCCGGCAAGGAGTCATGGGACCGCCTCGCCGATTCCCCCATCTGCCCCCCTTCTCCACTGGTGCTACGCTGATTCTCTTCCCCAGAAGATGGGCTGCCTCTCCCCATCCCGGGATGCTCTCTGGAATCCCTCTGGAGCCCGCTCTCTCCCTCCGGCCCTGATGGCAGTTCCCTGACACCACACCTCTACAAACATGCAAACAGCCTCATTTTGCACAGTAAAAATTGGCATCACAGCTAGTGTAATCAGGAAAGGATATTTGTGTTAGGGAATTGTGACACCTTCTTTTCCCTATTGTCTCCTCCAACCTGCCAAATCGTCTCCCAAGAGTCCCACCTGGTATGTGGGAGCTGCTGAAAGAGGGAGAGGAATCTGGTAGAGACACCCTCCCTGAGAAGAGCAGATGTAATCTGGAAATACTGAAATGTATTTATGGTTTTATATCGCTATTATATCCATCTCCAGTTTATGTAACACAATTTGTCAATTGCTTGTCCCCCCTTCCCCCCAAGAAGGAAGTACAGTGGTCCTTCGGGTTACAGACGTTTCAGGTTACAGACTCCGCTAACCCAGAAATATTACTTTGGGTTAAGAACTTTGCTTCAGGATGAGAACAGAAGTTGTGCTCCGGCGGCGCGGCAGCAGCAGGAGGCCCCATTAGCTAAAGTGGTGCTTCAGGCTAAGAACAGTTTCAGGTTAAGTACGACCTCAAGTACGAATTAAGTACGTAACCAGAGGTACCACTGTATCGGCCTTCAAATATCTTACAGAGATTGATAAGTTGCACACACACAATATAAGTTAACGGTGATAAACCCAGGCTCAGGGTTGGTTTAATTTTTTTTCATGCAGAAAGACTAAACACGACACAAAGGATCTTAGGAAATTTATAAGACCGTGACCTTTCCTATAACATGGATTCTGCTACTCAAGGTCCATAGACTTTTCAGGATGTGATGGTTCATGTAGGCATGTTTCTGCGTGCCCTGGACCTCTTAACCACAGGTGGCTGTTTCGTATACATGTGGGTTTTAAAAACACCTCCTAGCAAGTAAAAAAAGCCCACCCTAATAACACATCAGGCAGAGGATGTTCTAGATTTATACTGTTATATTGATATGTCCGTGGCATATTGGCAAAACAGAACTCTCAGCATCCCTGTTTGTGTCGAGATTTCTGCAGGTATTTCGTGGCCCTGCCTGTGTATGCTGCTGGTTTCTCTAATGCAGGGGTCAGCAAACTTCTTCAGCCATGGGCCAGTCCACCGTCCCTCAGACCTTGTGGGGGGGGGCGGAATATATTTTTTGGGGAGAAATGAATGGATTCCTATGCCCCACAAATAACCCAGAGATGCATTTTAAAGAAAAGCACACATTCTACTCATGTGAAAACACCAGGCAGGCCCCACAAATAAGCCAGAGATGCATTTTAAATAAAATGACACATTCAACTCATGTAAAAACACGCAGATTCCCAGACTGTTTGTGGGCCAGACTGATAAGGTGATTGGGCCGCATCCGGACCCCGGGCCTTAGGTTGCCTACCCCTGCTCTAACGCATTGCCATGTTTCAGAATGTTAATGTTTCAAACCACTTCAATCTCTTAAGAGCTTGTTTCTCTTTATAAAAGGAGACAGAATTTGCTGGGAGAAAGGCCCCTGCAGATGGCATGATATAGAATGGTCTCCTTAACACCAGCATGCAACTCAGCGTTCAATTTAAGCGCTACAAATCTTCAGACACATGTTTTGCATTAGGCCCAAGTGATTGCCGTAGCTGCCAAATGTCATAAAAATCCACTCTATATTATTTTAGCCAATGGATTCCACCCCACCCCCCACAAATTATGATGTCAGTGAGAAATTCTGATAGACCTTGAGGTAGATTGAATGTAAAACTGCACACATAAGGATTTTAATGGATTTTAAAAATTATTATTAAAACTAATTAAGTGTTAAGTGTAGAGATTGGGACCAATCACAATTCAGAACTCATGGTTCTGTTTTTGTTCTTTAAAAGTTCCTGTGTTTATTAGGTACTGTCCCTGGATTCAGCAATTAGTTGCACGCCAAACAGTTCAGAAATTTGTGCTATGAGGCTGTGGATCCATTAGCAGGGAAATGGCCTTTTCCTTCTATCTTTTCCAAATGCAAGGTGGGGGAAACTCTCTTCGGTCATCTTTGCAGATCAGGTTTGTTTGCTCAAGTTGAAAAGGGGAAGCTTAGAAATATGGTCTGTTTCGAAAGCGATGGAGGGAGGTTGAATTTCAAATTCTATATGCATGTTTGGATGTTGAAGTTACAGCTCCCCCTAGAGGTATATTTAAGTAAGGTCTCAGTTTGGAAGCAGAGTACAGTGGTACCTCGGGTTAAGTACTTAGTTCATTCCGGAGGTCCGTACTTAACCTGAAACTGTTCTTAACCTGAAGCACCACTTTAGCTAATGGGGCCTCCTGCTGCCGCTGCGCCGCCAGAGCCCGATTTCTGTTCTTATCCTGAAGCAAAGTTCTTAACCAGAAGCACTATTTCTCGGTAAGCGGAGTCTGTACCCTGAAGCGTATGTAACCCGAGGTACTACTGTATCAAAATAATATCCACCCTAAGCCCTTTGTTATTAACTTCTGTAGCTACACACTTGTAGCTGTGATGATGTTGATGATAAATATGGGCACAAATCATTTCATGCGCTAAAGATGCCCACATGCTTTGCAATAATTAATGTTTTTTACACCGAGGCCAGCCCTACCATTAGGTAGAGTGCGGCAGACACCTCAAATCTTGGGTGTCACAAATGGGCTATAGTATAAATCATTAGTCATTTAATCTATTGCTATTTTACTTTTTGTGGCAGGCAGTGAGAGAGGATGTAGGATGTTCTGCCTCAGGTGGCAAAATAGCCTGACTCTGCACCTTGACATCTGAGAGGAGGAAGTGTCATTTGGTGTAAAAACATTTCTTATTGCATAGCGTGTGAGCATCTTAAGGGCGTGAAATGATTTGTGCCATTTGCTGCTGCATCTCAGGCAGCAAAATGTCTGGGACCAACCCTCGTTTACTTAGCAGTCAAGAGAAATTTATCACAGGTGGAGTTAGATGGCAGAATTCTCTCCTATAGAAGCTGCCAGCCTGCAAGAATATCAAGTTTTGTTTTTGTAAAAACAAAACTTTTTGTTGGTGCTGTTTCTTTTACAATTTAGTAATATGCAAAAGCCGAAGCAACTTGGAGAGACCAGCGAAACTGCAGGAAACAGTTGCAAAACTGCACATGCATGGATCTATCACAATAGGTAAAAAAATGGGTAAAGGACCCCTGGACGGTTAAGTCCAGTCAAAGGTGACTATGGGGTTGCAGAGCTCATATCACTTTCAGGCCAAGGGAGCCGGCCTTTGTCCACAGACAGCTTTCTGGCTTATGTGGCTAGCATGACTGAACCACTTCAGATGGAAACCAGAGCGCACGGAAACACCATTTACCTTCCCACCACAGTGGTACCTATTTATCTACTTGCACTGGCTTGCTTTCAAACTGCTAGGTTGGCAGAAGCTGGGACGGAGCAATGGCAGCTCATCACTTTGCAGGGATTCGAACCACCAACCTTCCGCTTGACAAGCCAAGAGGCTCAGTGGTTTAGACCACGGTGCCACCCACATCCCAAATAAACAAGCACACAATCACTGATAGGTCCATCCGCCATTGTGAGGCTCAAAGCAATGAAGATGATGCCTCCCCAGCTGTTGCCATTGGCTGTGGGTTTCTTGTGATGTCACAAAAGCACTTGGCAACTGAGTGGATATAAAGGCAGGCCAGGAGGAAAGCCCTTTTCTGTTTCCAGCAGGACACACCTGGCAATGGATGTGACATTGAGCACTGCCCAAGTTTCTTCCACTTGGAGGAGACAAACTGGTGAATGGAAGGAGGCAATCCTCTGGCAGTGGGGAGCTAGGGAGCGATAATAAGGCAAGTTTGCTTGCTTGAAGGCTGCTGGTATCTGTGGTTGGAAGTTGGTGGACGTCTCATGATGGAGCTAACAGTAGCTTCTGGCACAATGGGACACCGTGATGGACACCAGAGCACACGGAAACACAGTTTCCCTTCCTGCCACAGTGGTACCTATTTATCTACTCACACTGACGTGCTTTTGAATTGCGAGGTTGGCAGGAACTGGGACAGAGCAACGTGAGCTCACCGCTTCATGGGAATTTGAACCGCCATCCTTCTGATTGGCAAGCCCTGGCTTCCGTCATGGTGTCCTGTTGCACCAGAAGTGGTTTAGTCCTGCTGGCCACATGACCCGGAAAACTGTCTGTGGACAAACACTGGCTCCCTCGGCCTGAAAGCGAGATGAACACCACAACCCCATAGTCGAATTCAACTGGACTTAACCATCCAAGGGTCCTTTACCTTTACCATACCTATTCTTTTTAAGTGCTTTGGGATATTTGGAGTAGGCTCCCCAGCTATGGAATGCTCTCCCCAGGGAAGTCCGCCTGGTGCCTTCATTATACAGTGGAACCTCGCTTGTCAAATGCTTTGGAAGCTGAACAATTCAGAACCCAAACACTCGAAAGGCTTCCAAGGCACATTTCTCCATCTTTAAAAAATTTGCCAACCGGCAATTGCGCCTCAGTTGTTGAACTTTTCAGAAGTTGAACAGTCTTCCAGAACAGATTATGTTCAACAACCGAGGTTCCACTGTATACCTTTAGGAACCAGACTAAAAAGTTCCTTTTTAACCAGGCCTTTGGTTGATTGGATTGACATCCTATGTCCCTTTAAAATGTGGGGTGTTTTTTTTTGGGGGGGGGGGTGTTATTGGGTTGTTGTTTTTATTTTGATTATGTATTTGTGGTTTTATGTTTTGATTTTATTCTGTGAACTTCCCTGAGACCTCCGGGTATCGGGCAGTATATAAAATTTATTATTATTATTAAAAAGGTAAAGGTACCCCTGCCCGTACGGGCCAGTCTTGACAGACTCTAGGGTTGTGCGCTCATCTCACTCTATAGGCCGGGAGCCAGCGCTGTCCGCAGACACTTCCGGGTCACGTGGCCAGCGTGACAAGCTGCATCTGGCGAGCCAGCGCAGCACATGGAATGCCGTTTACCTTCCCTCTGGTAAGCGGTCCCTATTTATCTACTTGCACCCGGGGGTGCTTTCGAACTGCTAGGTTGGCAGGTGCTGGGATCGAACGACGGGAGCACACCCCGTCATGGGGATTCGAACCGCCAACTATGCGATCGGCAAGTCCTAGGCGCTGAGGTTTTACCCACAGCGCCACCCGCGTCCATTATTATTATTAGGCAGTTGCTATTGGTGTTAGACACTGCTTGTGCTTCAGCACTGAGTAGTGTGGAAAATGCAGCTAAAGCAAATATTTCAGATTGGGTTATCATGACTTGAACAGCCCTCTGATAGTGGAGAAAAGGCTTTTGCCGGAAATTACGGTGCGGAAGGCTGTGGACACTGGAGATCCGAGATGGAAAATCGTCATGGAAGAATAGCTATATAATTCTGAAATAGGAATGTGTGTTGTCTACCTATCCTTTGGACACAGAGCATAACCTTTGGAAATTAAACTAAATTCAATGTTTTCCTTCTGTCTGGAAGCAGATTATCTCTTTATGTTTAGAAATACTACATGGAGGAAAGTTCTGGTTTTCTCAGAGGAAAGCTGGCTAATTTTGTAAAGAAGAACCCCATATATCTGCTGAGAAGTCCCTTCGCAGTCATCTGTGCACATCTGTTATCCAGACTTTATTGGAAATAAACGGGAGGTGGCCGGTGGATGGGGGAAATGTATTTGTGAATAAATTCTTTGCCAGCCTTCCTCTCCCAGTTCACAGATAATTCATCCGAGTTTCTATCAGCGATACAAATCTCCTAGATTAGACAGAGACAGACCAAGAGCTAGAACAGAGGCAAGGGAACGAATGGGAGACAGACTGTCTGATATGAGTGGCAAATGGATGTTTTTTCGTTTGTACTTATGTCAAAAGCCACAGATTATTATTATTATTGGTATGCACTCTTTTTGCCAGTAGGCTCACATTTGTGTTATGTATTTTTTTTTGGGGGGGAGGGGTTACATTTAACATTCCACAGATGGGGAAGTGTGTGTTTGTTCTGAACACCACACACAAAAACCTTCTAATGTGGTGCGCACATTAAATACTTCAATTTAAAGATCACAAAAGAAATGTAAGAAACTTCCATTGGGTCCCATTCACACCATAGATTTAAAGCACCAGCTTATCACTTTAAACAGTCATGGCATCCCCTATGAATTCTGGAAGTTGTGGTTATTAAGGGTGCTGTGAATTGTTGTTGACTCAATTTTATTATGTTTATTATGTTGCAATAAAAACCAAACAAAGCTAATATCTGAAGAGAGCAATGTAATAAAAAGGAAAAGAAAAGAATCAGGAGAAACAAAGAAGAAGAAAAGAAACACAGCCACAGAAAATTTTATATTCTACCAACCTTCTATCTTAATCGTCAGTTCACAAACAGAGGTCCATGTCTTCGCAATGGGTGCTAAACCCCTTCATTTCCAGAGTGATTTCTTTCTTTCTTTCTTTCTTTCTTTCTTTCTTTCTTTCTTTCTTT
>JAXCMG010000112.1:1177024-1198569 GCA_034642415.1 Podarcis siculus
TTTCTTTCTTTCTTTCTTTCTTTCTTTCTTTCTTTCTTTCTTTCTTTCTTTCTTTCTTTCTTTCTTTCTTTCTTTCTCTCTCTCTCTCTCTCTCTCTCTCTCTCTCTCTCTCTCAGGTTTATATATTTCAATAATTTTACAGTCAGTTTAACATTTCAAAACTTGCCTTCCTTCTCCCTCTTTCTGCGGTTCCTTAAATTTATTTTTTAATATTTTTTGCACATCCAAATTAACTTAATTTGTTCATTTATTCATCTACTTTAAATATATGCTCTAATGGATTTCCAGAGTGGTTTCACCATCAGTCCCTCTAACCCAGTGAATTCTGGTACGTCAGATGTGGCTGAACTACAACTCCCAGCGCCCCCAGCCAGCGTGGCTGAAAGCCAAGGATGATGGGAATTGTAGTTCAGCAACGTTTGGCGGACCAAAGGTTCGCCACACCAGGCTTAATCCTTTGGGGCAGGGATGTTACTGGGGCCAGATATGATGGCATGTAGTGTACATCATAGCTCAGCCCAGTAAGGTAAAGGGTAAAGGGACCCCTGACCATTAGGTCCAGTCGTGGCTGACTCTGGGGTTGCGGTGCTCATCTCGTTTTATTGGCCGAGGGAGCCGGCGTACAGCTTCTGGGTCATGTGGCCAGCATGACTAAGCCACTTCTGGCGAACCAGAGCAGCGCATGGAAATGCCGTTTACCTTCCCGCCGGAGCGGTACCTATTTATCTACTTGCACTTTGACGTGCTTTCGAACTGCTAGGTTGGCAGGAGCAGGGACCGAGCAACAGGAGCTCTCCCTGTCGTGGGGATTCGAACCGCCAACCTTCTGATCGGCAAGCCCTAGGCTCTGTGGTTTAACCCACAGCGCCACCTGCGTCCCTTAAAGTAAAGGTAAAGGTAAAGAAGCAGCTTGCAATGGGCCAAATGGACTGAAGATTACAGCAGCTGATGCCCTTGTCAGAACCTCAAATAAGAGTTGTACTGGGTGCTGGAAAGTGCTGCACCTTATAGATCAAGAAATAATGGGAATCAAATTCTGGTAGCATTTAAGCCCTGTTCCAGGTGCTGATACAGCACTTTGAGAAACAGGTTACTGTATTGTGGGGGAAACCACACTTGAATATATTCTGCAAGAAGGAGAAAAAGACTAGTAGAATCAAACAAATTACCTCTTGGAGATTCTCTCATTAGCATTAATCCTAATATAGGCAGAACCTGCTGAATCTGCAGAATGAACACAGAATGAACACAAATACTTTGGCTTGTCTGGTTTAGAATAAGAGAGGATAAATTAAAATTAATTTTGGAGACTTTCGAGTGTTTAACAAATGAGAAAACGAAGTTTAAAATGCTTAAAGAATGGTCTCCCCCCGTTTTCTCTCCTCATATCATAAGGCTACCTTAGCAAATAAATTTCAAGACGCTTGCTTTCATCTGCCTATTTGTACAATGCAACACATTTTTTAAAATTATATCCTATAACTGCCAACAGTTAGATGTAGAAGTACTGTATCCTACCCGTGTTTTCTCATATATTATTTTATAGGATCATTTTATATTATTTGCTGGAATAATTTTATATTATTTGAGGGAATGGTGGTTTGAAATCTCAAAGGGCTTTTGAAGCTAAATATTAACGAGTGTAGTGGAACATGCTTTCCTGGGTGTAGCCAAGGAATCTGAAGCAAAACCAGCTCTCTTCCCTCACCTTTGCCCCGGCCGCTATGTGGAAACTCCCCGGACAAAGTTCACTTCAGGCCCCGGCTTTTCTAAATGGCACAGGAGGGGAAGCCCAGCCAGATGGGCAGGGTATAGATAATAAATTATTATAATATAAATTATTATTATCACCAGTGGTGAAGCTAAATGCTCCGCTACCGGGGGCGGAGAGCAGGCGGGAGCGTAACGTGCGCCCTGGGGGGGGGGTGACGTGCATCCCGGGGGCGGGGGGCGCTGCTCGCGAGGGCGTGGCATGCATTCTGGGGGCTTGGTGCGCCACCTGTGGGGGCGTGGTGCCCGGTGTGTGGGGGGTGCATGGTGTGTGTCCAGGGGGCGCCGCAATGGCACCCTACCGGAATAGTGGGGGGGGGCAGTCCGTTCCTTCCGTACTCCCTTATTTTCGAGTCTGCTGGTCCCTTATTTTCAAATCTGTAAGTTGACAGCTATGGGTGGGGGGCTAGTCCTTTTTCTTTTTTTTTTGCCCCGGGTGACGCCTCCACTCAAATGCCCATGGGTGGGTATGTGCCAAACCAAGCCTTTGACCCGTGTGAAATAAACCCTAGTTTCACTCCTGCTTTACAGGTCAAAACTGCACAGACAGAAAAGAACACACACCAGGGGTTGATTGTTTAGATTGCGTACATGTGGCTGAAAACCCAAATCTATGCACTTAATAATAATATAAAAATAATAACTTACACACAGGATAAAAGCAGGCATGTACTGGGTACATGGAGATGCTACATTCAGTTCTTCCACAAGAGAGGTTAACATTGAGAACACTGACAGCCATCTGCTCATTGATGTGTGGGTGGCGTTTGAATCCAGCAATTGGGACGGTGCAACGTCTGTGTGCCAAACGCAGAGATCTGTCAATGGGCACTATGTGCATAGCGTCTACTCCAGAAAGGAATCTTCCTATAAAATACCATATGTTATTGTTTAGTTGTTTAGTCGTGTGCGACTCTTCGTGACCCCCTGGACCAGAGCACGCCAGGCACTCCTGTCTTCCACTGCCTCCCGCAGTTTGGTCAAACTCATGCTGGTAGCTTCGAGAACACTGTCCAACCATCTCGTCCTCTGTCGTCCTCTTCTCCTTGTGCCCTCCATCTTTCCCAACATCAGGGTCTTTTCCAGGGAGTCTTCTCTTCTCATGAGGTGGCCAAAGTATTGGAGCCTCAGCTTCAGGGTCTGTCCTTCCAGTGAGCACTCAGGGCTGATTTCCTTAAGAATGGATAGGTTTGATCTTCTTGCAGTCCATGGGACTCTCAAGAAGTCTCCTCCAGCACCATAATCCAAAAGCATCAATCCTTTGGTGATCACCCTTCTTTATGGTCCATCTCTCACTTCCATACATCACTACTGGGAAAACCATAGCTTTAACTATACGGACCTTAAAATACCATATACAGTGGTACCTCAGGTTAAGAGCTTAATTCGTTCTGGAGGTCTGTTCTTAACCGGAAACTGTTCTTAACCTGAGGTACCACTTTAGCTAATGGGACCTTCTCACTGCCGCCGCATGATTTCTTTTCTCATCCTGAAGCAAAGTTCTTAACCTGAGGTACTATTTCTGTGTTAGCAGAGTCTGTAACCTGAAGCGTCTGTAACCTGAGGTACTACTGTATATATTTTTTAAAATAAATAAATGCATAAGCACGATTCCTTCATCAGTGCAGCCTCAGCACTTTCAATTTTGGGCTAAAGCTCCCATAATCCCTGATCATCACCCTCAATGGCTGATAAGGTTCAAAAATATACATCTAGACGACACCAGGTTGGGGAAGGTGGCAGGATTGGACCATTAGATCAGGCCAGGGCATGTACATTAATAAGTCCACACAGCAGTATTCATGTAGGACTTCTGTGCTGCCAGAGGAGGGAGATCTAAAGACATAAGGAAACCAAGCAACTGAGAGAGAGAAATTTGGAGATTGCAGACTGTAAGACAAACTTTGATGAATGGCAATCAAAGTTGGTAAAGAGATATTGCATTTAATTATATAAGTGCAGAGAAAAATCAGCATAGTTGCTTAGTATGGTAAGGCATGCTAGGTTTGCTAAACCACAAAGTACATTCCTCCTTTGGCAGGTTACAGCTTTGGGGCTTTATAAAAGAAGCCAATTGACCTTTGAGGATTTCATGCTTTCAGTTACAGTAGGATATTTAGGAATCAACAGTGTAAAAGGAAAACAAAACAACTGCTTAAAATGCACACGGATTACTGTGAACTACACCAGTCCTTCCAAAAAAACATAAAGCTTGCCCCCCTAACATAAATCCTGGCTATGCCCATAGCATTGTTCCCAAAGAATCCTGTCAACTGCAGGGTTTTTTTTAAGGGTGTTGGGAGCTGTAACTATTTGAGGGGTAAACTACAGTTCCCAGATTTTTCTGCGGGGAAAACAAAAATGTGCTTTAAATATTTGGTATGTACCCAGACTCTCTCTCTCTCCCTCTCCCTCTCCCTCTCCCTCTCTCTCTCTCTCTCTCTCTCTCTCTCTCTCTCTCTCTCATTTATGCTTTTTACAGTTACAGTGGTACCTCGGGTTAAGTACTTAATTTGTTCCGGAGGTCCGTTCTTAACCTGAAACTGTTCTTAACCTGAAGCACCACTTTAGCTAATGGGACCTCCTGCTGCCGCCATGCCGCCAGAGCCCAATTTCTGTTCTCATCCTGAAGCAAAGTTCTTAACCTGAAGCACTATTTCTGGGTTAGCGGAGTCTGTAACCTGAAGCGTATGTAACCTGAAGCGTATGTAACCTGAGGTACCACTGTATACATTTCACTAATTTTACAATCATTTTAACATTTCAAAACTTGACTTCCTTCCCCCTTTATCTGCAGTTCCTTAAATTTATTTTAAGTATCTTCTTCATGTCCAAATGAACTTAATTTGCTCATTTATTCGTCTATTTAAAATATATTCTCTTATAAAACTGCAGGTTATTACAATAATCCTGCCAATGTTCTCATCCATTTACAATTCATCTGTAAATATTCAATAAATAATTTCCATTCTGTTATCTTGATTTCTTATACTTCCGGTAAGTTTCACCATTTCTGCATATTCCACAAGTTTTTGTATCCATTCTTCCTTTGGTGGGACTTTTGCTTCTTGGGTTACATTTTGGAGCAAGTAACATTCTTGCTGCTGTAGTGGCATCCATGAATATGTTTCTATACAGTTTAGGTAGTTCTGACCCTATAATTTCTTTTGGAAACTGAGAGAGTAAAATACCCCCTCCTTTCCCACGGCAGCTTTGTGATTACATGATCAGCAATCTTTCAGAAGTTTTAACTACAGCTGTGTACACATCATGCCTTTAACGTTCCTGCCCCCAAAATCCTGGGGGGTCCAGTTTACATTCCACTGAGCTACATTGTCCTGCATACTTAACAAACATTCCTGGTTCCAAGGATTCTCTTTGCGGGGCAGAGATGTGCTTTAAATGTACAGCGGTACCTCAGTTTAAGAACAGCCCTGTTTATGAACAATTCAGTTTACGAACTCCGCAAAACTAGAAGTAGGGTCCTGGTTTGCGAGATTACCTCGGTCTAATCCAGAATCTAATTAATCCAGAATGCGGTAGCTAGACTAGTGACTGGGAGTGGCCGCTGAGACCACATAACACTGGTCCTGAGAGATCTGCATTGGCTCCCAGTACGTTTCCGAGCACAATTCAAAGTGTTGGTGCTGACCTTTAAAGCCCTAAATGGCCTCGGTCCTGTATACCTGAAGGAGCATCTCCACCCCCATCATTCAGCCCAGACACTGAGGTCCAGCGCCGAGGGCCTTCTGGCAGTTCCCTCACTGCAAGAAGTGAGGTTACAGGGAACCAGACCCATGTGACCAGAGTACACAGGAAATTACTTATTAATAAAAAACTTGGCCAAGAATTTATTTCATCAGATAAAGTGAAGAAAAGAGGGGTGGTGATCTATGCAAAGGAAAAGTTGGCCCCAAAATTAATCTTCAAAGATGAACAAGGAAGATATCTGGCAATTGAAATTCAAGTCCAAGGAGAAAAATTATTGATATTAGGAATTTATGCACCAAATGAAGGGAAGTCAGAGTTCTTTAAGAAATTGCATGAGACCCTAATGGACTATATGGATTACAATGTAATTATGATGGGAGATATGAATGGAGTTGTTTCTACAAATATGGATAAGGCACAAAGACAGGTGGTGTCCAAGGACGGAAGACTACCAAAGACTTTCTTTGAAATGACTGATAATATGGACTTGATTGACATCTGGAGAACAAGGAACCCTCTCGAGAGAGAGGGAACCTTTTTCTCTGAAGCAAAAATGACTTGGACAAGAATTGACCAAATTTGGGTAACTAGTGGGATGGCATCAAAGATTAAGAAAGTGGAAATCTGCCCAAAGACTTGCTCCGACCATAATGCCGTAAAGATGGAAATGAAACTAACAACAGCTGGTTCCTTTAGATGGAGGATGAATGACTCCCTATTCAGAGATGAAGAGGTGTACAAAAAGGCCCAGAAAACTGTGAGAGACTATTTTGAGATAAATCTGAGAACAGAGGTGGAGAAAAGAGTAATTTGGGACGCAAGCAAAGCCGTAATGAGAGGATTTTTGATACAGCAGAATACCATAAAAAAGAAGAGACAGAATGAGAAGAAGGATAAGATCTTGGAAAAAATAAAAGGAGAGAAAAAATTGAGATCAAAGCCAAAGTCTTATGAAATTTTGAGAGAAATTAAGCTTTACCAGAGGCAATATATGGAATTGATGAACCAAGAGATAGAATGGAAAATAAAGCAAATGAGACAAAGAACATTTGAATCGGCAGATAAATGTGGGAAACTTTTGGCATGGCAACTGAAGAAGAGACAGAAATTAAATACAGTTACAAACATGGAGGTGGAAGGAAGGAACATTTACAAACCAAATGAGATCAGAAACTGTTTTCAGAGTTATTTCAAAAAGCTGTATGCACAAGGGCCAGTGAAGGAAGAAGAAATAGAAGAATTCCTTAAGAAATATGGATTACAAAAAATTTCAGAACAAAGTAAAATGATGTTGAACCAGAAAATAACTGAGCAAGAAATAGAGGGAGCCATTCAAAATATGCAATTGGGAAAATCTCCAGGACCAGATGGATTGACTTCCAGATACTATAAAGCTTTGAAAGAATGGTTGACACAGCCATTGAAGGAAGTCTGTAATGAGATCTTGGAGGGGAAAAAGGCACCCGAATCGTGGAAAGAAGCGTATATTACACTTATACCAAAAACTGAGTCTGAGAAGAACCAGATTAAGAACTACCGCCCTATATCATTACTCAATGTGGATTACAAAATTTTTGCAGACATTTTGGCAAAAAGACTGAAGAGAGTTTTGGTGGGAGAGATTCATAAGGACCAGGCTGGCTTTCTTCCAGGAAGACATTTGTCTGACAATGTGAGAAACATAATAGACATTCTGGAATTACTAGAAACTAATATTAATACTAAGGCTGTATTAATATTTGTGGATGCGGAGAAAGCCTTTGACAATATCTCTTGGAGTTTTATGAAAAAGAATCTAAAAGGGATGGGGGTAGGCCAAGGTTTCGAGAATGGTATAGGTGCAATCTATTCTGAACAAAAAGCAAAATTAATCGTAAATAATGTGGTTACTGAAGAATTTGCTATTGAAAAAGGG
The DNA here is from genome assembly GCA_034642415.1 of Podarcis siculus. NCBI lineage: Eukaryota > Metazoa > Chordata > Lepidosauria > Squamata > Lacertidae > Podarcis > Podarcis siculus. The sequence goes on from JAXCMG010000112.1 coordinate 1,184,421, forward strand.
ACACGACAGGGGTGCCCAATATCCCCACTACTTTTTATATCTGTCTTGGAGGTTTTGTTGAATATGATTAGAGGGGACCAGCTGGTTAAGGGGATCCAGGTCGGAGCCAAACAATACAAATTGAGAGTGTTTGCAGATGATCTAGTATTAACCTTACAAGAGCCAGACACTAGTACGAAAAGAGTTTTAGAATTAATTCAAGTATTTGGTCAAGTTGCAGGTTTTAAGTTGAACAAGCAGAAAACGAAAGTACTGGGGAAAAACCTAACAGTTGCTGAAAGAGAGAGGTTTTATAGTGAAACTGGCTTAATGTTAGCAAAGAAAGTGAAGTACCTAGGGGTGAATTTAACATCTAAGAATGTGAATCTATTTAAAGACAATTATGAGAAATGCTGGACAGAAGTTAAGAAAGATTTAGAAATATGGTCGAATTTGAGACTTTCCTTGTTAGGCCGAATTGCTGTTATTAAGATGAATGTTTTGCTGAGATTGCTGTTTTGGTTTCAAGCACTGCAGATTGTGGATAAAATGGACTGTTTCAAGAGGTGGCAGAAAGACATATCTAGGTTTGTCTGGCAGGGCAAAAAGCCCAGAATAAAATTTAAGATATTAACTGATGCGAAAGAAAGAGGGGGATTTGCCCTGCCGGACTTGAAATTATACTATGAATTGGCTTCCAGGTGGAAAGATCAAAATTAGAAACTGAATTGTTAGAACCCAATACTAAGAATTTGTCAAGAATGTACTACTTGCTGTTGAAGTGGAATACACAAGATGAAACAGTTAAATCAGCTATGATTAAGTGGGCGCAAGACATTGGTCATGATATTATGTTTGCTGACTGGGAACAGTTATGGACCACCGGTGTGATGGGATGATGAGCAGCTTGTGCGTAAAATCCTAGTCCCTCAGAGTTTGGCCAAGTCCCCAAACCCCTGCCTCCGACGGAGCCCCTCAAGCATGACTCTGTCAGTCGCTAGCAGAATCCGAAAGTGGGCTCTTCCGGAATCTTTTCCAGCATAACAGCTCCTTAACGGAAACACGTCTTCTGGACTCCCTGCGTGACAGTTTCCGGCGAGGAGTGGGTGTCCCTATAGGAGGTCTTGAAAGTTCCCCACTGTTTTCGCTGGAAGTGTCCCTGAGTCATCCCTCCGACTCACTTTCCCTCGGAGCTCCTCCTCTCCCCCTGCTGGTTCCCTCGTCAGCTGTTAAGTCTCTCTCCACCTGCGTGAGCCCTTCCACCTCCCGTCCTTTCGATGGCAGTTCCCTGACATCCACCTCCCCTCCAGGACCCCCTTCACCCCCTCCTGTGTCCTCCTCTACTGGCGGTGAGGGAGCAAAGCCCCTGAAAGAACCTCCTTCATCTTCCGAAGTCTCGAACACTTCCCTCAACCTGTCTCTGTTGCTGGTTCCCAAGTACTCCTCGTCATCGGAGTCCATTCCTTCTTCCAACTCCGATTCCGGGAATCCTTCCAGTTCCTCCTCCTCGTCGGTGGTGCCGAAATACTCCCTCCTGAACCTTGCTACTGGCTGAGGTTTCTTCGGGAACCGTTGGTGAAACGTTTCTACTAAGACCTCGTCATTAACCTCCTCCACAGTTACCCAGGTGTTTTCTGACTCCGGTTCCCCTTCCCACGCTACCAAATACTCCACCTGATCTCCCTTCCACCTGGAATCGACGATCTCTTCTACATGGCTGCTGCGTTCCCTTTCTTCTAAGGCAGGCCCCCCAGTGTACTCCTCTTCACTTCCCCCCTATACGGAGACAGCAAGGACCTATGGAATACTGGGTGTAATTTCATGTGGTTGGGTAACCGGAGTCTGAAAGCCACTGGGTTGACCTGCTGAATGACCTCAAAGGGTCCCAGTCTTTTGGGTCTCAATTTCTTACAACCCCCTTTGAACGGCAACCCTTGGGTGGACAGCCACACCTGATCCCCCACCCTTATGGCCTCACCTTCCCTTCTGTTCTTGTCTGCCTGCTTCTTATATTCTTCTTTGGCCCTCTCTAAGTTGAGCTGGAGCTGACGATGGATCGCTTCCATCTCTTCTACAAAATGTTCGGCCGCCGGGACGCTCCAATTCTCCCCTCCTCCCCCTGGAAATACCCTGGGGTGACACCCATAATTAGCCAAAAAGGGGCTCATCCCTGTGGATACATTCTCTGCATTATTGTAGGCAAATTCTGCCAGCGCCAACTTTTCGACCCAATCGTTCTCTCTGTCATTGACATAACATCGCAGGTATTGTTGGAGGATACCGTTTGCTCTTTCCGCCTGCCCGTTGGTTTCAGGGTGCCGGGCAGTCGAAAAATTGACCTCCACATGCAATAAGCTCATGAGCTTCCTCCAGAATCTGGACGTAAATTGTTTGCCTCTGTCTGAAACCACCCTCAAGGGGGCGCCATGCAACCGAAAAACGTGTTCTACAAACAATTTCGCTGTCTCTTCCGCTGTGACTGCATGTGAGCATGCTACAAAGTGACACATTTTAGTTAACTGGTCTACTACTACCATGATGGCTGTTTTACCTCTGGATTTCGGCAGATCTGTCATAAAATCTATCGATACCGCCTCCCATGGCCGTTCTGGTGTGGGCAATGGTTCTAATAATCCTGCCGGCGCCCGCCTTTCCCCTTTTGCTCGCTGACATCGGTCACACCGCCTTACGTACTCCCTTACATCTTCCCTCACCTTGGGCCACCAAAATTCCCTGGTAACCAACCACATGGTTTTATGTTGCCCAAAATGCCCCGCTGTGGGGCTGTCGTGCAACTGCTTGAGTACTCTTCCTCTCAACTCACCTTCGGGTATATACAGTGACCCTTTGTAATACAATGCCCCATTTCTTTCCTCAAAGCCCCCAGGGGTTTCTCCCTCCCCCCTGAGACCTCTGATCTTATCCCGGGCGTATTCGTCATTCTCCGTTTTCTCTACCAGTTCTCTTTGCCCCACCAGTGCCGCCCCACACACCCAGCGGTCCTCTGGGATGACATGCCTCTCTTCATTCTCTCTCTCCCCCTCCAAATACTCAGGTTTACGAGAGAGAGCGTCCGCCCTGACGTTTTCTGGGCCTGGCACGTAACAAATTTCAAAGTGGAATTTGGAGAACTCCTGGGCCCATCTCACTTGTCGTTGGTTGAGTACACGTGCTGTTCTCCAATACTCCAAATTCTTGTGGTCAGTGCACACTTGCACCTTCTGTTGTGCACCAATTAATAGATGCCTCCATCTCCGGAACGCTTCGTGAATGGCGAGTAGTTCTCGGTCATACACCGTGTAGTTCCTCTCGGACTTGTTTAGTTTCCGCAAGAAGAAGGCACACGGTCTCCACTCCGACTTACTCTTGCCCGGTTGCAGAAGTACCGCCCCTACCGCCCGGTCTGATGCATCTGTTTCCACTCTCATAGGTTTTTGTAAATCCACATGCAGTAGTTGTTCTTCCGAAGCGAACACCCTCTTTAGTTCTTTAAACGCTTGCTCCGCCTCCGCCGTCCAAACAAATTTCTTCTTGCTGCTGAGACAGTCCGTAATAGGAGCCGTCAAGTGAGCGAAGTTCTTGATGAACTTCCGATAAAAGTTTCCGAACCCTAGGAATCTTTGCACATCCTTCTTTGTTTTCGGTGTTTTCCATTCCAGTACCGCTTGGACCTTGCCTGGATCCATGGCCAATCCCTTGTCCGACAATCGGTACCCCAGGAATTCCACCTCCTTGGTGTGAAACTGACACTTCTCTAGTTTCACCCACAGCTGGTTGTCTTGCAGTCTCCGCAACATTTCTCGGACGTCCCTCACATGCTGCTCCTCATTCTCTGAATATACCAACACGTCGTCTAAGAAGGCTACACAACTCTTGTAGAGCAAAGGCCCCAGGACGTGGTTCATCAGTGCTTGAAAACACGCCGACCCTGCTTGTAGGCCGAAGGGCATAACGAGATATTCAAAGGCCCCCAAAGGGGTGAACATGGTGGTTTTCCATTCATCCCCCTTCCTTATTCGTATCAGGTTGTACGCCCCCCGCAGGTCCAGTTTAGTAAAAATCTTTCCCTTCGTCACCCTAGTTAAAATGTCATCAATTCGGGGCATAGGGAAAGCCAGAGGTTCCAACACTGCATTTAGGGCCCTGAAGTCCACTACAAGCCTCGGTTTATCCGTGTTTTTTTTGTCCACAAAAAACACTGGGCTGCCCCCCACTGCTCGGGACTCCCTGATGAAACCTCGCTTCAGGTTTTTGTCGATAAACTCCCTTAACTCCTGCATCTCCCTGTCTGACATAGCGTACAGCTTGCCCACTGGGAGTTGTGCCCCTGGGAGTAGATTGATCTGACAGTCAAAGGGTCTATGCGGCGGCAGTTTGTCTGCTTCCCTTTCGCTGAATACGTTGCTCAGATCGGCGTATTGTGGGGGCACCTTCCCTTTGTCTGTTACTTCCGTCCCTGCCAGGGTGACTCTGGCCCCTTCCGGAGCCTTCCCCTCTTTGCAGTGTTCTAGGCAATGCGCTGACCCAAAGGAGACCACTCTCTGATGCCAGCCCACTAGTGGATCGTGTAGCGCCAGCCAGCTCATCCCCAAAATAATGGGAGCCCCTCCCAAGGTGGCCACATTGAACGCTATCCGTTCCGTGTGCCTTGCCACTCTCATTATCATTGGAACAGTTTGTTGGCTGACTTCTCCTCCTAGTAGCTCCCGCCCGTCGATTGTGGTCACCTGCAAGGGGTTGCTTAAAGGGACAGTCTGTATCTGGTGCTCAGCTGCAAACTCCTTACTCATGAAATTGCAGGAGCTGCCTGAGTCCAAAAGCGCCTTTATCTTTAGTGGGTGTCCATTTGGCAATTCTAGCAACACCTCTATCACTAGGGCTGGTCTTGGAGGTTCCGGCGTGGGCACTTTCACTGCTCTTTGGCCTGGCTGCAGTGCCCCGACGGTGGCAGCCAGGCGTTGGCTTTTACTTGCTCCTTGCCCTCTTCCTCCTCCCCTCCAACAGCTCCCGCCATCCCTTGCCATTCCTTTCTTTGTGGGCAGACTCTGGCAAAGTGACCTGGCTGTTGGCAGAGATAGCATTTCTTGGCGCTCTTCCCCTCCTTCTTCCGCCCTTCACTGGGATTTGAAACTGCCCGCGCACGCGCTATTCCCACTTCCATCGGCTCTGCCGGCCGGAAAGGTGGCTCAGGAATCTCTGGAATGCGGAAATCCCTCCAACGTTCTCCTTTCCCTTCCCGCTTCTCCAACGCTCTCGCCTCCTGGCGCGCTCCTATGGTGAGCGCAGCCTTGGTCAGCTGGTCCATAGACTCCGCCCTGGGCGCCCGGGAGAGTTCATCTTTCACCGCTGAAGAAAGACCTTCTTCGAAAAGCATTTGAATGGGTTCAGCCGATAGATCCCACCCCAATTTATGAATCAACATGGTAAACTCAGTCCAGTACTCACATACAGATCGGCTCCCCTGTTTGCAAGCCATTAACTGCCTGCGCACCGCTCCCTGCTCAATGTCGCTGGAAAACATCAGGTCCATGGCGCAAAAAAACTTTCTCGTGTCTTTTAGGATCTCATTATTCACTGCCATTAGGGACCTGACCCAGTCTTTCGCGCCCGATTTGAGATGGCCAATCACAAAAGCCACTCGCGACTCCTCGTCGGGAAAGTCATCAAACTGCAGATTGAGAGCATATTGCATCTCTGTTCTAAAGGCATGGTAGTTCCTGGGATCTCCCCCAAACTTCTGCACCAATCCTGGCACTTTTCTTGCGAGCAGGCTGGCTTTTCCCTTATCTGCATCTTGAGCCCTCCTCTCCTCGAGCCTCGCCGTTTGCAGCGCTAGCTGAACCTCCAACAGCCTGTACCTTTCTTCCAGGCTTGGACCTGCTCCAGCTCCTGCTGCGTCTCCGGTTCCGGTCGGGTTGCTCATGATGCCTTTCCTCGCACACTCTGCTTTCAAAGACTTTCGGATTGCTGTGATGGGATGATGAGCAGCTTGTGCGTAAAATCCTAGTCCCTCAGAGTTTGGCCGAGTCCCCAAACCCCTGCCTCCGACGGAGCCCCTCAAGCATGACTCTGTCAGTCGCTAGCAGAATCCGAAAGTGGGCTCTTCCGGAATCTTTTCCAGCATAACAGCTCCTTAACGGAAACACGTCTTCTGGACTCCCTGCGTGACAGTTTCCGGCGAGGAGTGGGTGTCCCTATAGGAGGTCTTGAAAGTTCCCCACTGTTTTCGCTGGAAGTGTCCCTGAGCCATCCCTCCGACTCACTTTCCCTCGGAGCTCCTCCTCTCCCCCTGCTGGTTCCCTCGTCAGCTGTTAAGTCTCTCTCCACCTGCGTGAGCCCTTCCACCTCCCGTCCTTTCGATGGCAGTTCCCTGACATCCGGTATCAAATTTACGGCATGTAATGCCCTAAGAGAGAATATTATGAAAATGATCTATAGGTGGTACATGACCCCAGTCAAGCTTGCAAAAATATATCATACGCCCAATAACAAATGCTGGAAATGTAATGAACCTGAAGGTACTTTTTATCATCTTTGGTGGACGTGCCCAAAGATTAAGGTCTTCTGGGAAATGATCTATAATGAAATTAAGAAGGTTCTTAAGTGCACCTTTCACAAGAAACCAGAGGCCTTTCTCTTGGGCATGGTTGGCCAAATGGTATTAAGGAAGGATAAGACGTTTTTTATGTACGCTACAACAGCAGCAAGAGTTCTCTTAGCAAAGTATTGGAAGACACAAGAACTACCCACACTGGAAGAATGGCAGACGAAGGTGATTGACTACATGGGACTGGCTGAAATGACTGGCAGAATCCGTGACCAAGGAAGAGAGACGGTGGAAGAAGACTGGAAGAAATTTAAAGCTTATCTTAAAAACTATTATAAAATTAATGAATGTTAAAATGTCAAGGGTAATGTAAAAAAAATAAGATTCCAGCTGTAAATGATTGGGTAAAAGAAGAAGGAAAGGAAAAGGGTTTAAAAGTTAATAGAAGTGAGGGGTTGCTGAAGAAAATTATTAAACAGGGATGCAGAAAAGGGAGGCATGGGGAAGTCGATGAAACAGGGTTAATGAAAAAAAGGTTATGAAATTATACGTGTTTATATGTTTGTTTGTTTATGTATTGTGTTGTGTATTGTTTAAAATTTATGTTGGAAAATCAATAAAAATTTATATATATATAAAAAAGAGGTTACAGGGAACCAGGCAGAGGGCCTTCTCAGTAGTGGCGCCTGTCCTGTGGAACGCCCTCCCAGCAGATGTCAAGACAATAAACAACTATTTTACTTTTAAAAGACAACTGTTTAGGGAAGTTTTTAATGTCTGAGGCTGTATTGTTTTTAATATTTGGTTGGAAGCTGCCCAGAGTGGCTGGGGAAACCCAGCCAGATGGGCGGGGTATAAATAAATTATTATTATTATTATTATTATTAAGAACATAAGCCGAACAGTGGAAGGGCACCGGCGGCGGGAGGCCTTATTAGGGAAAGCGTGCCTCTGTTTAAGAACGGATTCAGTTTAAGAACGGACTTCTGGAACGGATTAAGTTCGTAAACTGAGATACTACTGTACATCCCTTGCCAAGGCGGCTCACATCTTGCTCAAGTATCTTATCTTGCTTTCAAATATGAGTCAGCCCTATTTAGGGTTTAACACAGCAAGCCATATTTCCCCTCAGAGCCCTGACCTGTACATCAGCTGATGTTTGAAATTCGCACATCTGGAAGGCTTGGCAACAACCCAGCATGAGGGCATTCGGTTTAGGAAAGCTTGGGTATGCCAAGAAGAGCTTCAAAAAGGCTGCATTGTTAATGTAGTGGGAAATATCAGATTGTGTTTCCTAGGCCGCTGTTTGTTTAGCCATGCAGTCACCAGCCTGGCAAGGGTAGGCTCCTAGCAGGAAAGACATTGAGTAACATTTCTACAAGTTGCTAGATAGTGTTTAAAATCAGTCAAATTAAGATCAAGACCAGGAGCAACAAATACCGTATTTTTCCATGTATAACACGCCCCCCCATGCATAAGACGACCCCTATTTTGGAGTACTCAAAATTAAGAGAATGGGGGGATACTGCCCAGAATTGTTGTGGTTTTTTTGGAAATTGCCAATAATCACTCACCTGTCTGCCCGGCACACTCGCACACTTCCCAAAAGCCGCAGATCGGATGCTTTATTGCCATAGCAACCAATAACATTCCCAATAGCCACTGACAATCTCCAGATTACGGCACCAACCAATCCCACATCCCACCTTATGTGTTATCTGTGTATAAGATGACAACAATTTTGGGGCATGACTTTTAAAGAAAGAAATCTTGTCTTATACACAGAAAAGTATGGTACCTTGCACATAAGTCAAACCAATTCCCCCTTTTTAAAATATGGATGTGATCAGTTGTCCTGTCTTAGATCTCATGCAGAGATGTAGGAGGCCTCATTCTGATGAATGGTGCATTTAAATCTTTTGCAGAATCCTACCCTAAGAGCAGACTCTTCAAGTGTCCAGGGACACGCCTGGATTTACAGAAGCCATCCTGGTTTCTGATTTGATCCCGGAATGTCCCACTTTCCCTTAGGATGCCCCTATTTTCATGGGAGAAATGTTGGAGGGTGTGGAATAGGACATCCCCAGGCCTTTTTTCCCAGCCAGAACTCACCAGAACTCAGTTCTGGCACCTCTTAGGTGGGCACCATTGCCATTCTAAGAGAACAAGGGAGGTGTTCATGATGAGTTCCGGCAGCAACTTTTCTAGAAAAATAGCACTGGGCATCCTTACAGTGGTGCCTCGCAAGACGAAATTAATCTGTTCTGCGAGTTTCTTCGTCTTGCGGATTTTTCGTCTTGCGAAGCACGGCTATTAACGGCTTAGCGGCTTAGCGGCTATTAGCGGCTTAGCGGCTATTAACGGCTTAGCGGCTTAGCGGCTATTAACGGCTTAGCGACTTTAAGAAAAAGGAAACAAACTCGCAAGAACTCGCAAGACGTTTTCGTCTTGCGAAGCAAGCCCATAGGGAAATTCGTCTTGCGGAACGACTCAAAAAATGGAAAACTCTTTCGTCTTGCGCGTTTTTCGTCTTGCGAGGCATTCGTCTTGCGAGGTACCACTGTATTGTCATCGGAGAGCTGTTGGAAGGTATGTGAGCAGTTCCTGATGGAACTGATCCACCCACATGTACTGGGACTAACTGACGGAGGAACTACCACCTGACTATTTCCAGGTTGGATTTGAAATTTCGAGTGTCAGCTTGGAAGTGGTGTGTGTGTGTGTGTGTGTGTGTGTAAGTAGGGATTTATTGTTATTATTATTATTATTTTGCACCAGAGTTACAAATGCTTTTAATCCAATATAATTGTGCAAGCCCATTTTTGGGGTATGCGACTGAATCTGTCCTGCAGATGAGTGTAGGTCGGGGTGGCTAGCACAGAATGACTGAAGTTATGTGGATCTTATTGGCCCAGAGATGGAAAGAAGATCAAGTCCCTACCAGAGAAGAATGGCAGATTAAGTTGATGCTGGAAATAGCAAAAATGACCAGAAGAGTCAGAAATCAGGAAGACCAAGATTTTTATAAGGAATGGGGGAAATTTATAATTTATCTTAAAAAACCATTGTAAACAGCTAAAATCGTTAGTAGGATTGGAATAACACTGGTAGTTTAATGGTGAATTTTGAATATAATGGAGATTTAAAAGATTTGGATTATTATAAAATGTAAAAGATTTGGTTATAAAACATGCAGGAGGAAATGACTAACAATAAGACCCACAAATGGGAGGAGGGAAGTCCAGGAGATTCTTTGGAATCTTGTTTTTATGTTGTATGTTGAATAGGTGATTGTAAAACTTTAATCCAAAAAACCAACCAACAAACAATTTTTTCTGCGTGGGACTAAGGATGAAATAACAGGTGGAGGGGATTTGGTTTGCTGGTTTTAGATAACTGATCAATAAACACAAATACTACTATTTATGAGAATAATAAAAATGAGTTTGTGTTTTGTGCAAATGGAAGGAGCCCAGATTCTCCAGACAATCAGGTGTGACCTATTGGCAGTATGTACTCAGACTGGAAGTTTATAAATGCTTCCCCCCCCCCCTTTCAAGACTAAATGCTAACCTGCAGGGCACATAACAATTTCTCTTCTGGTTGAAGATTTAGGAGGCAGGTTAAGACTAAAGACAGGCTTGGTGTAGCCTGAGGAGCAGAAGCCAGAGTGTGGAATTTTGTGCAGGAAGTGGAAAAACCAGTGACCCCTTCTCTTAATGCTTTGTTTATTTTGTGATGCCTGAAGCTTTGTGTCTGAATCAGATCAGACAGCACCACTCTAGCCAGGAACAATGTCCAAAGACCACATCTTACGATACAAAAATAAAGCTACTGAAACCAAGACTTTATGTAATGTAGTGTTGCAAATGCCTGGTTACATTGCGGTAAGGCTGTGCTACTTACACAGTACCAAGCATTTGAATGAGCAGTTCAGCTCTGGAATACTTTGCATTCTGCAGTGAAACCTCATAATTTGTGGGCAATGGGCACATAAGCCTGCAAGCTGGCAGAGTGGTCAGTATTAAACCACCCTCAGAACTTATCTGCTAGCACTGTCAGTCTTAAGACTGTGATATCCAGTTGCGTGTTGAGGTCCCCAAGCCACCCCAATAAAACACAATTCACACAGAATTTTTGTTTAAGGTTTTTGGCATAATTTTGGCCACAACTTTATTAAAATACAAAAAATGTGAGTGGTTGCTTAGGCATTGGTTGCGACTATCTGTCCCTGCCCGGGGACAGACTGACATTCACGCGCCCACAAAAGTCAGAAAGGGAAACCATTTTGGGGAGAAAGATGGAGCTGGGAACCATGCCCTCACCTCTCCCCAAATGCTCCCAGGGGCTCTTGTGTGGCCCTAGCCCCTTGACAGGGGTTCGGACAAAAGCATGGTGAGCCCCTGGATTCCTTTACCGGAATACCCTTGCAGCAGCAGCAGCATTGGAGGGGCAGGCACAGCCTCCACCAACCAATTCATAAAACCAATGCCTAATTGTAACCTTACAAGTTGTGATGATTTGCTACGCAGTAGGCAAAATGGGATGCGGGTGGCGCTGTGGGTTAAACTACAGAGCCTAGGACTTGCTGATCAAAAATTAATTTTATTAATTTTATAATGAATGATTTTAGAGTGTTGTGTTGTGTTGTACTGTTGTACTGTTTTATTGTTGTTAGCCGCCCTGAGCCCGGCTTCGGCTTGGGAGGGCGGGATATAAATAAAATTTATTATTATTATTATTATCAGAAGGTCGGTGGTTCAAATCCCCGCAATGGGGTGAGCTCCTGTTGTTCGGTCCCTGCTCCTGCCAACCTAGTGGTTCGAAAGCACGTCTAAGTGCAAGTAGATAAATAGGTACCACTCCGACGGGAAGGTAAATGGCATTTCCGTGCACTGCTCTGGTTCACCAGAAGCGGCTTAGCCATGCTGGCCACATGACCTGGAAGCTGTACGGTGGCTCCCTCAGCCAATAAAGTGAGATGAGCGCCGCAGTCGGTCATGACTGGACCTAATGGTCAGGGGTCTCTTTACCTTTTAGGCAAAAACCAAATGGCACCATCCAATCAGCTAAATGGACAAACTTCCTACCGGGCCCCTGCCCCAAAAGCAGACAACCCCATGACAGGCACAGCAAGGTCAAAGCGAACAACCCTAAATATAGGGAGGGTGGGCGGGTAATCCGACGCACGCAGCGAAAAGAGGAAGCTCAATGCTGCACGCAGGGAATATAAAACTTCTTGGCCGTCAGTCAAAAAATGGCAACATCAAATTCTCCCCAACGACAAGAGGAGCCCAATCGCAATTGTGGCCAACTACCCTTACCCACCCAGCAACAGTGGGATGTCTTGTAAGACCCCACCGCAACACTTGCTCTCCATGAAGGAGAACACGCTTTATGGCTTTTGTTGTGTATGTATCCCCATCACCGACCCTCCAAGTGTCCCTGTTTTCCAGGGACGTCCCTTGCTTCCACCAAGGGCAGTTCAGTAATGGCAGTGAAGTTTGCAGCCACCATGCTAGGAAGCTTCCTCCTACCAAAAGGTACGGTAGGTACCAAAAACATGGAAGTAATTGCTTCCATTTTCTAACATGCCTCGGAAGTTGAATGGCTTCCATTGCATGGTATTCTTTTTTCTCAATGGATTTTGCCAACTGCCCATTGCTGTTCGGTTTTCAAACGCTTCAGAAGTCAAATGGTCTTCCGGAATGGATTACGTTCAAAAACCGAGGTTCCACTGTACAAAGAATTGAAAACGATGTTCAGAATAACTTTTATATATAAAACAACAACAACCAGAAGCTTTTCTTTTGGGAATTATAGGGACACAACTACCTAAATCGTATAGAGATTTATTCCTGTATGCTACTACAGCAGCAAGAATGCTACTTGCCCCAAAATGGAAAGGAGCAGAAGTCCCAGTAAAGGAAGAATGGATACAAAAACTTATGGAATATGCAGAGATGGCGAAACTTACTGGAAGAATAAGAAATCAAGATAACAAACTTTTTATAAAAGAACGGAAATGGTTTATGGAATATTTACAGATAAATTGTATACAGATAAGAACATTAGCAGGATTATTGTAATAACCTGCAGTTTCATAAGAGTATATATTTACAGTAGATAATTAAATGAGCAAGTTAAATGAATTTGGATATGCAGAAGGTAATAATAATAATAATAATAATAATAATAATAATAATGAACCCCAGAAAGAGGGGGAGGGAAGTCAATTTTTGAAATGTTAAATTGATTGTAAAAGTAATGAAATGTATAAACTTGAATAGTATAAATATAAACTTAAAAAAGGACTAGATGATCTTCAGGGTCCCTTCCAGTTCTATGTTTCTATAAAGATCAGAGTCATGGACAATAAGAGACGAAGGGCATTGCCAAAGACTTGCATTCTTACATGTTTAAAATGAGATAGATAGTCTCCATCTCCTGGGATTCTGGCTTTTGAACAGTACCTGGGTGATAATAAATCTCACAGTGCCAAACACTTCCAGTGCTCTGTCAACAGAAGAATTGAAACAATTCAGGGATGTTTCTACAAGTCCTTTGACTTTTTGACCTCTGCATATTTCTGGCTTTCAGATGCAAAGCTGAGACAGCAAAGTAGGATGGTCCAGCCAGTCACAAACTGGAGGTTTACATGGGGACCAGCCTTTGCAGATCCACTGTGTACAGTGTGGATCAGATAACGAAGCCTTTGTCTCAGATAGCTTGATAGTTATCTTGTGAAGCCATTTGGAGGTGTCAGTGATAACTCACCTTCCACTCAGTACACAGATAAATCAAAAGCCAAGCCTGCTGCTTCCATGTCTAAAATAGCTGGTGATTTATTTAGGATTTCCACTCTTGTTTCCCTCCTCTTTAAAAATGCACACCACAGATTTGCAACTACAGTCGTACCTCGGAAGTTGAATGGAATCCGTACCGGAAGACTGTACGACTTCCAAAATGTTTGGAAACCAAGGCGCGGCTTCCGATTGGCTGCAGGAAACTCCTGCAGCCAATCAGAAGCAGCGCCAGACGTTTGGGTTCCAAAGAACGTTCACAAACCAGAACACTTGCGGCATTCGGGAGACAAAATATTTGACTCGAAAGGCATTCGGGATCCAAGGAATGACTATAGAGGTGGTCAGAATTGGTAGCAACAGGAACTTTTTCAAAAAAATCTTTTTCTGCTGGTTAAGTTGTTGAGGGCTGATTTCTTGTCCTGTGATAAAAAGCATTCTGTATCGACCACCAAACCCTCCCAGGGAGCATTTGCAACCGTTTGGCACCATTTTTGAGTGACTTGCCGAAAGTCAGAATTTTGCTGAAATTGTGACCCAGGGACTTAGGTTTTTTTCAAAAATATTTTTTTCCACCGGTTCAGTTGTTGAGAGCTGATTTCTTGTCCTGTGATAAAAAGGCTTCTATTTCGACTGTCAAACCTTTCATGGGAGCAATTGCAACCGGTTGGCACCATTTTTGAGTGAATTGCCAAAAGTCAGATTTTTGATGAAATTGTGACCCCGGGACTTAGGGATTTTTTCAAAAAAATATTTTCCGACGGTTAAGTTGTTGAGGGCTGATTTCTTGTCCTGTGATAAAAAGCCTTCTGTTTCCATC
>JAXCMG010000113.1:5649-18695 GCA_034642415.1 Podarcis siculus
TGTACAAAAGTCTTTATTGAAATATAGTTTCCATTTCCAAACCCTAGCGTGCGTCTCTACGTCTAGACCCTAGATCGGCGAAGCTCCATCTGAATCTCCGCCCCCTGTACACCAGCTTAAGACTCTAGCCTTACCCCACCTCTTGCGTCTCTCCTTTCGCCTCTGGGTCCTACCACCCCCTGGGGTCCCTTCCTGCCTGGACGCTTCGGATGCGGACCCCTCGGACTCCTCCCCCTCCTTTCGGCGGGCTTTAGGACCTGGCTCCCTTTCCAGGCTGCTCATTGCGCCACCCTCTTGTACATTTGAACTTGGCGCGCGCGCGCTGTCTCCGACCCTCCTTTCTACTGTTTCCTCGCTCTCTGACGCAGGCGTAGCCAACCCCGACTCATGTCCTTCCGCTGACGGAGAGCTGCCTGGTGCCGATGCCTGGGACTCCTCCCCCCTACTGCTCTCCGGTGGGGAAGCTGGTCCCGATTTCCAGCTGCTGCTCTCCGAGTCCCCTCTGGCCCCTCCTTCCTGGGGTGTTCCCTTTGGCAACCCCCTAGCTCTGCCCACGGGAGCCCCTTTCTGTGAATCCTCCGATTCGCTGGAAAGACTTAGAGACCTCGGGCGGCTATCATCGCTAACTTCTCCCTCGGATTCCTCCCCATCGGTCTCTAATCCCTCCTTTTCCTGCCCCTCTGCCCCTGAGCCCCTGACACCTGGTATTGGGTAAAATCCTCCAGCTCCAAAAATATCTGGAAAACGATAGTATTATGTGTTTGGGGTGTGGTGCCAGACTCTCCTAAATTCCCGGATCCAGGAATGATAATCATGTTTAGCATTTTTAATAGATAGATTTAATACATTATTTTCTCTCTCCAGGATAACAGAATATTGTTTGGTAAAAAAGAACTGGCACTGCTATACCAGTGGCTGATGGTGATTTTAATTCATTTATATTTGATGGGCCTATCAAAAAACATGAGTCTGCTGAAAGAAAAAACAGCTTATGTAAGAGTTAAGGATGAAGTATGACATCCTCCATAAAATCCAATAAAATACTTTGCTGTGAAATTTAAACAGATTTATAAAATCAGCAAGTCCTTCTTTGAAATTTCTTAACATATGCAACCAATTAGTTGTCTCTAAATGGCATGTTCCTGTGGTTCCTTCTCCTAAAGGAGACATAAACCACAAAATTACTGGTGTCCAGTCGAAGCAGGGAAGAAGGAAAGCAAGCTTTTGAATTCTATTCATTGCCATTTATTGATAGAAATATCAATACAATTTAAACAAGCATGATTCTTTTTACTATATAATAAAATCATCTTTTTTAACATCTGGTTTTTCCATGTAGCAATATAATAAACCCCATTATTTTTTCATTCTGTACCTGTCATTTTCAACTGAAGCTGAAATATCTGCGATAGTCTGTGTTATAATGATATTCAAAGTTGTTGATACATTATTTTATTTTTTTGCAGAGCAAAGTCGCAAAGGTGTAGCTGTATAATTGACAAGTCCTAATGCTATGAATCCACCAGGGCTATGATTTTTGGTTTGGGTGAAAGAGGACTCAGGTGCAAATCTCAGACAAGCCTCAGCTTGGTGGGAGAAGATGGATGCACCTGACTCTCTTAAGAAGTTCTTTCAGGTGACTTTAAAAAATGATTAGACAAATTCATGGAGGAGAGGCCTGTGAATGGGCGCTTCCAGACTGTCACTATTTTCAGGTGGGATTCGATCACATACTGGCAAATTCAGGTCGCATGGTGAAAGTTGATTTGGAAGTCTTGCACGACATACCTGCTTCCTCAAAAGATCAAACTTTTTGCAATAAGGAAAGTGATGGGGAATGCCCTGGAAAGTGTGCAGTGACACTTGCTTTGAGGTAACAACATCTAAGCTTCCTTCAAAATGATAATAATAAATCAGAAGGAATGCTCATTAAATAGCTAACGACGCCTAATCTCCCTACAAATAGATCAGAATGAATGTTCAATAAATAGGTTCTCTGGAAGCACCCAGGGACTATTAAGCAGAACACCTAAAGAAAACCTTCACCACAGAGACAGCATAAATACCATTTGCTGGGAAGGCAGCAATCCTTTGCAACCTGCAGTGGTGTGCGCCGCACCGGGCGCAACATCTGGGGTTAGGGCAAATCCACAGGTTAGGGGGCGCAAATTACTTGCCTTGCCCCGGGTGCTGACAACCCATGCTACTCCACTGGCAACCTGAGTGTGGGTTTTCCAGAGGTATCTGAGACACTGTTGAAAACCAAATTCTGGACTAAATGGACTTTTGATCTCCTCTAGTAGGGGTCTTCTTATGCCCTCAATGTAAGTAGCAGCATAACTTTGATAAAGAGCACTATGTCGTACAGAGTAAATGAATATCCAAATAATAATTCTGTGCACTTATAATAGCCAAGCATGTAGAGCAGATTTCTTTGTGCATTGCACACAGCAGCGTGCAAATAGTGCGCCAACAAGAGCACATTTTCATGTTCAGGTGTCATTTGTGCTTCCATTTTGATTTTGATTTTTTTTAACCCTCGGGTATAAAAATGTCAAATTGTCCACATTTAGATTTGAGTATGTACTTAAGAAAAGGCCCTTCTTTCTTTTCTTACTTCTGCAAGGTGAAGTATCACGTAGGCAGAACATACGCATCTGGAAAGATACAGGTGATGATGCTTTTGAACTGGCAGAACTAATTGAAACTGAAGAAAATCCCGACAAAAATAGCAAAGATGGCAAGGACTTTCAGCAGGTATGTGAGGAAACTTCCAGAGTCTTCCACCACTCGGATTCTTGTGGGCTTCACTGTCCGCTCCCACTGGGTCATGATGGCGTTTCTGGCCCCGTCCCACTTCCCTGGTCCACTCAGGCGGAATTGGTAGGCAGAGCAGGGACCGAAGAAGATCTTCAGGGCCAGTTCTGGATCTTGGAGAAGGAGGGCTGGCACACTCGGTTTTATGCCGATGTAGGAAGCAAGTTGGTCCATGTATACAAGGCAATCTGTTTTCAAAACCTCGTCAAAGGTCAAGCCAAACCTGAACGAAACAATATACAAGGGGGAGTAGGGAGGAGTGAAATGGTTTGAAGCTGCACATAACACAAGTGTGGACAAGCCCTTGCGCTTGTTGTGCGTTCATTGGTTTTGCCTTTCTCCCACCCAACTGCATGGCAGCTGTAAGGTAAAAGGCAAAGGACCCCTGGAGGTTTAAGTCCAGTCAAAGGCGACTATGGGGTTGCGGTGATCATCTCGCTTTCAGGCTGAGGGAGCTGGCATTTGTCCACAGACAGCTTTCCAGGTCATGTGGCCGGCATGATTAAACTGCTTCTGGCACAACGGAACACCATGATGGAAACTAGAGCGCACAGAAACGCTGTTTACCTTCCCGCTGCAGCGGTACCTATTTTTCTACTTGCACTGGTGTGCTTTCGAACTGCTAGGTTGGCAGGAGCTGGGACCGAGCAACGGGAGCTCACCCCGTCACAGGGATTCAAACCGCCAACCTTCTGATTAGCAAGCCCAAGAGGCTCAGTGGTTTAGACCACAGTGCCAGTCTCCAGCTCACAGCAGCTGTAGCTGGGTCTGTTACAGGCTTTGTCAAACATGCCTTTAGCTGTGGCACATTGGGCAGACATTCACATATTTACGTCTGTAATGTGAAAATCTCCACCTCCTGTTTTCTAAAGATCAAGCATCAGCTAAAGGCACAAGAACATCTCAGGCTTTCTTTCTGATCAGCTGGCATCCCTCCATCCAACCAATGAAGATTAATAATAATAATTTATTTATACCCCACCTATCTGGCTGGATTTCTCCAGCCACTCTGGGTGGCTTCCAACAGAATATTAAAATACAATAACCTATTAAACATTAAAAGCTTCCCTAAACAGGGCTGTCTTCAGATGTCTTCTGAAAGTCTGGTACAGTGGTACCTCGGGTTAAGTACTTAATTCGTTCCGGAGGTGAGTTCTTAACCTGAAACTGTTCTTAACCTGAAGCACCACTTTAGCTAATAGGGCTTCCCGCTGCCACCGCGCCACCAGAGCACAATTTCTGTTCTCAACCTGAAACAAAGTTCTTAACCCGAGGTAATATTTCTGGGTTAGCGGAGTCTGTAACCTGAAGCGTATGTAACCCGAGGTACCACTGTAGTTGTTTTTCTCTTTGACATCTGGTGGGAGGGCTTTCTACACGGTGGGTGCCACTACTGAGAAGGCCCTCTGCCTGGTTCCCTGTAACTTAGCTTCTCGCAGCAAGGGGACCACCAGAAGGCCCTCGGCACTGGACCTCAGTGTCTGGGCTCACCATTTTCAGGTCATATGTAGGAGCTTACCAGTTGCGCTTGTTTTTCTTCTTTTCGTTGACCTTCTCCATCATTTCGGTCACTGGAGGCAACTTACACAAGCCTAGAAGACAGGAAGGATTTTTCAGTGAGTCACATTTTTTTTTTTTTTTTGAGGTTCATCAGAAGGGACTTTCTTTTTGCAGGGGGGTGAAAACTGAGCATGTGCCTTCCAAGCAGATGTACAGGCTGTCCAATTGTTAGTAGCATCCATTTCTGCCTGGTGTGAGACGAAGCAGGGTTTCAAACACAACACATTGCATGTGCGAGAGACCCCTTCAAATAGAGACAATTGTTGTATTGTCCACCGATGGGGTGAGAATCCTGGTTAGCCTCGAAGCTGGGCTAGGAAAACTAGTCTATTTCCCTCAAAATGCTTCAAAAAAGGTTCCAGATTCAACCCCAAGCATCTCCATTGGTCCATTTAGTTCAGCATTATCAACACCAACCTTCGCCAACTGGGTGCCCACCAGAGGTTTTGGACTAGACCTCCCATCAACCCCCAGCCAGCAACTGGAGGGCACCCAGTTGGCGATGGTTGCTGTTGATAATGCTGATCTAAATGGACCAATGCTTTGGTCCAATGTAAGGTGGCTTTAGGGACACGGGTGGTGTTGTGGGTTAAACCACAGAGCCTAGGACTTGCCGATCAGAAGGTCGGTGGTTCAAATCCCTGCGACAGGGTGAGCTCCCGTTGCTCAGTCCCTGCTCCTGCCAACCTAGCAGTTCGAAAGCACGTCAAAGTGCAAGTAGATAAATAGGTATCGCTCTGGCAGGAAGGTAAACGGCATTTCCGTGCACTGCTCTGGTTCGCCAGAAGCGGCTTAGTCATGCTGGCCACATGACCCGGAAGCTGTCTGCGGACAAACGCCGGCTCCCTTGGCCTATAGAGTGAGATGAGCGCCGTAACCCCAGAGTTGGTCACGACTGGACCTAATGGTCAGGGGTCCCTTTACCTTTACCTTACATTATGGAACTATCATTGCAGTGGAGTGAGGCATTCTGTGAATTTTGAGGAATAATATGTGCTTTAATAAAAACTAAAGAGAGAGAGAGATAAGGACACATGATGCAGCGCCCTTGCTGAAGCTCAGGAGATCTGGGTCTAAAGTCAGTACAGTAATGAAGTAATTTTACTTTATTGACAGTACAGTCAATAAACCATCACCACCAATAATACCCTTGGGTGTCCCTGAGCTCTGCTGAGCTGCAGTACTTCTCTCTAGCCCTCTGGTGTGGTGGGTCATCGTTCTGCCAGCAAGGTAGGGCTTATCCACACTTATCTTTCTTCTGGGCTTTCCAGGGGCGGTCTGTGTCTGAGTGCTCTTCTTTTTCTTGCCTTAGAGCTTTCCCCGAGAAAACCCGCTCTTTACCACTGAATGGGAGCAAATGGCAATCTGCAGAAAACCTGAATAGTTGTTTGTTTGTTCTGACTGAGTGTTCAAAAGCAGGTTTTCCTGGGGAAATTGGCTAGGCAGAAGAAGAAGAAGCAGCAGCAGCAGCAGCTTGGACAGGCATATTCAACCTTTGGCCCTCCAGATGTTTTGGACTACAATTCCCATCATCCCTGACCACTGGTCCTGTTAGCTAGGGATCATGGGAGTTGTAGGCCAAAACATCTGGAGGGCCAAAGGTTGGGGATGCCTGTGCTTGGACATGGGGCTTTAAAGCCCAAACCAGTGCCTAGAAAGTGCTCGGCAAAAGCTAAGGTGGCACAGCACAATGTTGACCTTCTGTCGCCCTCCAGATTTCTTACTCTAAAATTCTCATCCCTTATGGCCATTGGCTATGCTACTTAGGGTCAATGAAAGGGCGAGTCCAACAACATCTGGAGGGCCACAGGTCCCCCCTACCCATGGCACCGAGAGCAAGGGTCTGGTCCAGCTGCCAGGCTGAGCTTCCCCAGAATTTCCACACACATCCAAGCACCCCCTGGCCTCCTAGGGTGCTGGTATCTCCCCCTTCCTACCATTAAAGATGCGTGTGACCCAGCGCGCTTGAGTTTCCACAACAGGCATCACTGCCCCAAATGGCCTGAGGAAGCCGATGAAGGCGAGGGTCGGTTTCTCCAGCTGAGGGGGGAAGATGTATTTGTACAAGGAAGCCTGCTGGTTTTCCACCTTGACAATCGACTCGTCGATGAAAGGGAAAGAAGCTTTGTATCCCGTGGCGAAGACGACGACGTCCACTTCTTCTGCCCCAGGAGCGTTCACAAACACAACGGCATTTTCTCTGAACTCCTTCACCTCGGGCCTAACAGACACCTTCCCAGTGATGATGCAGGACGGGAGCTCGTCATTCAAAATGGGCTCTCTTGTCACCGTCCTACAGGGAGGAGGAAGAATGGGAAAGATTGCCAAATAAGGAAGATGCAGACAAAAGAGAGAGGTTCAGCCTGTTGTTGCCAGTGCTTTGATTCTAGGGGGAAAAGGTGCCGGTACTGCATACCTTTGAGTACCCCCAGAAAAAAGCCCTGGTTGTTGCCATCCTGGTTTTACAAAATTTGAGGCAAAGAGAGGTACCCCCCCCCATTATTCGCTTTCCGTCTCTGCCCTTCATTTTATTACAACCCCTTCAGCAACCAAATGCTCCTGGGAAGCCCAGAAGCATCATATAAGGACGATCACCCATCACCTGTTGTCCCCTGCACCTGTTGTTCAAAGCTACACTGCGCTTGAACCTGGAGGTTCCATGTACCTCTCATGGCCAATAGCTCATCCTCCAGGAATGTGGCAGACAAGCTAGAAGCCATCACCACAACTTGTGGCCAGAGGCAGAGCGGGGGCCATGGGGGCGGGGCGAGCTGCCCAGGGGGCGAGAAGCTCATGGGGTGGAAAGAGCCACCCATGGTGGGTTGCTCCCTGGGCGGGGGGCGGGGAGCAGTGCAGCTTTGCTAGCAGCCTTCCTCCCTTCCTTTTGTCTGACTTCCTTAGGGCCCAGGACCTCTAAACTATGGTTATTCATGGACCTTAAGGTCCTCTGCGGGGCAGACCAGGAGAGGCGGTCCCGTAGATTTCTTAGAAAATGCTTTTGGTTACGTTTTGTTTTTTTGGGGGGAATATACTGTATTTCTGTTTCTTTCCCACTTTCAAACCTGTGTTGACGCCACGTACCTGTCCTTTGGAATTAAGCCATAGTTTGCGTGGTTAAACCACTGGCTCACTCGGTTTTCAATCAGCCATCCTGTGAAGCGTCCGGGGAGGATGTTTCGAACAATGTTCATAAAACGGGTTAGGAACACCATGTCCCACGGGTAGCCATTGTCAAAGACACGGCTTATCACCCAAGCACCTCTTTCTGTGCTGAGCATCACCTAGAAAGAAACAGCCTGGTATAGTTTATGGAGCAGACCCAGTTTTTTTTTTGTTTTTAAAGGAAGTTTGGTACTTAGAGCAAGGAGCAAGGGAGATGTCAGAGAATTCCAACTAAAGCAGAAGAGGAAATTACTGATGTTTGTGTCCCAAGCCTGAAACGGGCATCTATCCAGCAAATGCCAACCAGCAATACTTTCCCCAGCTACTCTGGGCGGCTGCCAACACAATATTAAAAACACGATAAAACATCAAATATTTAAAATTTCCCGATATAGGGAACATTTAGATGTTTTCTAAAAGTCAGATAGTTGTTTATTTCCTTGACATCTGAGGGGAGGGCATTCCACAGGGAGGGCGCCACTACCAAGAAGGCCCTCTGCCTGGTTCCCTGTAACTTGGCTTCTCGCAGTGAGGGAACCGCCAGAAGGCCCTCGGCACCGGACCTCAGTGTCTGGGCAGAATGATGGGGGTGGAGATGCTCCTTCAGGTATACCGGGCCAATAATAATTCTTTATTTATACCCTGCCCATCTGGCTGGCACTCTGGGTGGCTTCCAACAGAATTAAAAGCACAATAAAACATCAAACATTAAAAACTTCCCTAAACAGGGCTGCCTTCAGATGTCTTCTAAAAGCTGTTTATTTCCTTGACATCTGATGAGAGGGCTTTCCACAGGGCAGGCGCCACTACCGATAAGGCCTTTTGCCTGGTTCCCTGTAACCTCACTTCCTCACTTCTCGCAGGGAGGGAACCACCAGAAGGCCCTCGGAGCTGGACCTCAGTGTCCAGACGGAATGATGGGGGTGGAGACGCTCCTTCAGGTATACTGGACCGAGGCCGTTTAGGGCTTTAAAGGTCAACACCAACACTTTGAATTGTGCTCAGAAATATACTGGGAGTCAATGTAGGTCTTTAAGGACCAGTGTTATATGGTCTCGGCGGCCACTCCCAGTCACCAGTCTAGCTTCCGCATTCTGCATTAATTGCAGTTTCCATGTCACCTTCAAAGAGCGCATAGAGCGCATTGCAGTAGTGCAAGCAGGAGATAACTAGAGCACGCACCACTCTGGCAAGACAGTCTGCGGGCAGGTAGGATCTCAGTCTGTGTACCAGATGGAGCTGGTACACACACAAAAAGTGCTCCTACCCTTATCTTGATAAAAGTGCATGGGCACCGAAGCAAAGAGGCAATGGTCCTATGTATCAGTGAGCACTGTCAAAATAAGCACTTTTCCCTCCATTTAAATTGCCCTTCCTTTCCCTTGATGTGAATGATGTGGGAATGATTGTGTTAAATCCGTGATTTAGGTAAATTGCAAAGTGAATAATGTGGCAGAAACAGTACTGCAGTGGAAAGGAAACGATGCTGATTGAGATAAAGGTGAGTTGGAGCAGCAGTCTCTTGCCTTCATCCACCCTTATAAGCTGGATATATATAAAATTCAAAGGTAGCCCAAGATCAAAGAGGCCAGACACAGGACCGAAATGTCACTAAATGTGTTGTTATCGACTACTTCAGGGTTTTAGCAAATGTAATACTAAGAGAGATTTCCATCATGGCCAAGGGGAGCCTTAACCACTCCCTCCTCAACCACAATCCCAAAGACCCCCCCCCACACACACACAAACACAAAAGCTGCTTTATGAAAAAGCTCCCATGGGTGCCAATGAGCATCGTCCCCCCCCCCCAATATTAGCAGCACAAGGGGGCGATTTTAACTTGGATTGTGAAGGTGAACATCTAGCCAGCAAGCCAGGACAAATGCAGCCTGAACGTTCGTTGTCATATAATCTCCTCTGCAAACAAATCGGAGGAAACAGTGATAACCTAACTTTCACATGAACTTTGTGCAAGCAGAATGCTGAACAGGCTCCCCATATCTCTGGACCAGGGGCCAGCAAACTTTTTCAGCAGGGGGCCGGTCCACTGTCCCTCAGACCTTGTGGGGGGCCAGACTATATTTTGAAAAAAAATATGAACGAATTCCTAAGCCCCACAAATAACCCAGAGATGCATTTTAAATAAAAACACACATTCCACTCAGTGTAAAAATACACTGATTCCTGGACCGTCCATGGGCCGGATTGGGCCAGATCCGGCCCCCGAGCCTTAGTTTGCCTACCCATGTTCTAGACTAACTACGGAAACAAAGTACAGTGTTACCTCGGGTTACAGACGCCTCAGGTTACAGACTCTGCTAACCCAGAAATAGTACCTCGGGTTAAGAACTTTGCTTCAGGATGAGAACAGAAATCGTGCAGCAGTGGCTTGGCGGAGGCGGGAGGCCCCATTAGCTAAAGTGGTACCTCAGGTTAAGAACAGTTTCAGATTAAGAGAGGAACCTCCGGAACGAATTAAGTTCCTAACATGAGGTACCACTGTAATATTTACAGTGCCATACCCAACTTTTCCCACTAGGTGGGGCCACAACATCTCCAGATGAGCTTTCAAGTTGTGCTTTCCTTACAGCAATAAAAACTTACATAACCCAGTTGCAAAGCTTAATTGTCTAAAATAAGAGTATTTCAGTGTCTAGAAAATGTTAGCTTCAGAAATGTCTAAGCTGAATAAGAACAGCAATTCTGTATTTAAAAGGGGGGGGGGTTAAGGTGCCCAGTTTAAAATGTGCAACTGGTCTGAGGGATGCTACCTTTTTTGCTGTCTGAGTTGCTTCCACGGCGATGTCGGTTCCAGAATTCCCCATGCCAATCACAAGGACTGTCTTATCCCTGAAGACCTCTGGACTTTTGTAGTAGCGGCTGTGGAAATACTGCCCCTTGAACTTGTCTAGACCTGTGTGGAAATGAGGACATGCCCTGGCAAATAATAACTGAAACAGCACCTATAATTCAGTCCTCTGCATGTTTGTTCAGAAGTCAACCCCGTGGGTGAAGTTTACTCTCAAGTACATGTGCCCATGACTGCAGATTTAATTTAATTTAATTTCATTATTTATACCCTGCCCGTCCGACTGGATTGCCTCGGCCACTCTGGGCAGCTTATAAAACATCAAACATTAAGAACGTCCTGATATAGGGCCGCCTTCAGATGCCTTCTAAAAGTTGTGTAGCTCCTTATCTCCTTGACATCTGGTGGGAGGGTGTTCCACAGGGCGGGCACCACTACCAAGAAGGCCCTCTGCCTGGTTCCTTGTAACCTCAATGAGGTAACCGCCAAAAGGCCCCCAGAGCTGGACCTCAGTGTCCAGGCTGAATGATGGGGGTGGAGATGCTCCTTCAGGTATACTGGGCTGAGGCTTTTTAGGGCTTTAAAGGTCAGCACCACCACTTTGAATTGTGCTCAGAAACGTACTAGGAGCCAGTGTAGGTCTTTCAAGACTGGTGTTGTATGGTCTCGGCGGCCACTCCGTCACCAGCCTAGCTGCCGCATTCTGGATTAGTTGTAGTTTCTGGGTCACCTTCAAAGGTAGCCCCACATAGAGCACATTGCAGTAGTCCAAGCGAGAGATAACTAGAGCATGCACCACTCTAGCGAGACAGTCCGCGGGCAGGGAGGGTCTCAGCTAGCATACCAGATGGAGCTGGTAGACAGCTGCCCTGGACACAGAATTGACCTGCGCCTCCATGGACAGCTGCGAGTCCAAAATGACTCCCAGGCTGCGCACCTGGGATTTATGCAGTGCATGTCTAGTGCTAAATATAATTATTTCTATTACAGCAGAGCCACTCTTGGGCAGAAGGGATGTGCCACACCCTGGATGGGCTTTTCCACACTTGCTTTTGCCCTGCTCCATGTCTAAGTGCAAGGGACACAGGTGGCGCTGTGGGTTAAACCACAGAGTTTAGGACTTGCCGATCAGAAGGTTGGCGGTTCGAATCCCCGTGACGGGGTGAGCTCCCGTTGCTCGGTCCCTGCTCCTGCCAACCTAGCAGTTCGAAAGCACATCAAAGTGCAAGTAGATAAATAGGTACCGCTCCAGCAGGAAGGTAAACGCCGTTTCCGTGCACTGCTCTGGTTCGCCAGAAGCGGCTTTGTCATGCTGGCCACATGACCCAGAAGCTGTACGCCGGCTCCCTTGGTCAATAAAGCGAGATGAGCGCCACAACCCCAGAGTCGGTCACGACTGGACCTAATGGTCAGGGGTCCTTTTACCTTTACCTTTATGTCCGAGTGCTCCCCCCCCCCAGCTTTCCCCCCCAAACCTGCTCTTTAAAACTAAATTGGAGCAAACTGCAATTCCGGGTTTCCACAGATTGCTGTCTGCCCCAATTCAGCTTTAAAGAGCGGTCCCCTCGTGCTATCATGAAAAAAACATGCTGATTTTCAACATCCAGGAATCATTTTTGTTGGAGATGGTGCTTCAAAAGTCCTGAAATGTAATCAATCACTTTGAACTGCTGTCCCGAGAGGGATATGCACAGTTTGGCTTGTATTTATACTTCAAAATATCTCTTTTAGGAAGAGAAACACATTCTTGGACCCTCGGATACATGGAAACAATATGAACTTTGCTTCTGCATGTGTTGCTTTTCTTCCTGAACGCATGCAAGAGCTTTTTAAAGCAAACACTAAACAGAAAGAAACTCCAGATCAGCTATACCAGGGAAAGACTTGAGTGGCACTGAGGGATCGGCAAGATAACCAATGCAAACCATGACAGCATCAAAGATGGCGGATTTCTGTTTCCCATCAGTCTCCGTGACAACATCCCACTGGCCGGTGGCAGAGAAGTCAGGGCACTTCCTTACGCTGATCACGGTACTCTGAAATATTTCAAGGAAAGAACCAATTTCAACGAGAAACTAGTGGACTTGAAAATAAGAACAAGATTTAGGAGTCTGGCTTTACTAAGGTCATAGACATCTTTTCGAACTAGAAACAAATATGTTTCTCTGATTAAGCAGTGCAGGGTGAAAGATTGGAGTCTTCAGCTAAACATCTGGAAGAACTTTCTGACAGTAAGAGCTGTCGAACGGTGGAAGGACTCTCCCTCATTGGAAGCTTTTAAACAGAGGTTAGATGTTCATCTGATGGAGATTCTTTAGTTGTGATCCCTGCTTTTCAGGGGTGAGACTAGATGAGTCTTTGGGTCCCTTCCAACTCTACAATTCTATGATTCGAGCCAGGTTTGTTGCAATTTCTCAGCCTGAGTTTCAGATGCTTTGGTTTTGAGTTGTAAAAAAACCCAAGAAGAAGAAGAAGAAGAGTTTGGATTAGATATCCCGCTTTATCACTACCCGAAGGAGTCTCAAAGCGGCTAACATTCTCCTTTCCCTTTCTTCCCCACAATAAACACTCTGTGAGGTGAGTGGGGCTGAGAGACTTCAGAGAAGTGTGACTAGCCCAAGGTCACCCAGCAGCTGCATGTGGAGGAGCGGGGAAGCGAACCCAGTTCACCAGATTACGAGTCTACCACTCTTAACCA
>JAXCMG010000113.1:23695-38689 GCA_034642415.1 Podarcis siculus
AAAGTGTTGAACTCAGTTGAGCTTACTTTTGATTAAGATCAGTATTTCATAAAATGTTATATACTGCTAGATTGTAAAAAAAAAAAAAAACCAACAAACCCACAACCCTCAGTGTGGTTTACAGTAAAAATAAAACAATAAAATCATTAGTGAAAACACTTCTTTGAAACATTCAACAGATAAAATCAGCAACAAACAGATTAAAACATACTCCAGCACCCTACATGCCTAGGTAGACTTGTCTAAACAAAAATGTTTTCATCAGGAGCTGAAAAATGTAGTGAAGACATCTGCCAGTGTCAATAGGTGGGGAGTTCCACAGTGTAGGTGCTCCCACACTAAATGATTGATATCACTAAATGATTGATATCTTGCAGATGCAGAACAAGTAGTATGTGGCACCTGTAATAGTGCCAGACTGTTATTTAACATAGTCAATTTATAGACCCACCCTTCAGTAACACGACTCTCTGGCCGATATCCAGTTTAATCACACACACCCCCACACACCCCCAATTCTGAGCTCCAGGATGCAAATTCCTGGGTAACAGGAGCTGGAAGTAACACAATAAAAGCAGCCTGATTTGTCACAAGCAGGGGTGGTGGGTGGGTTGTAAGACCAGCCAGCCGTGAGTGCCAGCACAGCGACAAGTTTTGAGAAATGTGGCAAGGAGGACTGGAATACCACAGTACAGGTATGTTCAAGCAGCACCAAAAGGCGCCTGCAGGGGACCTTGTGAGAGCAGGTGATGCTCCTGGGAGCATCGCACACTTAGAGAGCTTACTTTAAAAGACAGGGTAGCAGGGCCAATGAGGCAGTGCAGTGAACCCCTGATTCTGTAAAAAGGTAAAGGTAAAGGGACCCCTGACCATTAGGTCCAGTTGTGGCCGACTCTGGGGTTGTGGTGCTCATCTCACTTTATTGGCCAAGGGAGCCGGTGTACAGCTTCTGGGTCATGTGGCCAGCATGACTAAGCCGCTTCTGGCGAACCAGAGCAGCGCATGGAAATGCCATTTACCTTCCCGCCGGAGTGGTACCTATTTATCTACTTGAACTTTGACGTGCTTTCAAACTGGTAGGTTGGCAGGAGCAGGGACCGAGCAACAGGAGCTCACCCCGTCATGGGGATTCAAACCGCCGACCTTCCGATTGGCAAGTCCTAGGCTCTGTGGTTTAACCCACAGTGCCACCCACGTCCCTCCCTGATTCCGTAGGGCTCCTATAAAGTACACTTTCCTATCAACCTCTTCCTGCCCAGTTGAGAAAACTAGGTCCAGAGTGTGGCCTGCCACATGCATTGGGTCAATGACCTGTTGATACAGCCCCATGGTCATTACAGCAGCCATGAAGTTGTAAGCCACCCCAAAGCCAGTTGCCATGCCATGGATGTTGAAGTCCCCAATAACCAGCAGTCTGGGAGTCCTCAACACTGCCTCCGAGACCAGCCTTGTCTCTTTAAAAAAAAGAAGAAAAGAATTTATTTATACTTTTCAAGTTTATACATTTCACTAATTTTACAATCCTTTTGACCTTTCAAAGCTTGACTTCCTTCCCCCTCTTTCTGTGGTTCCTTAAATTTATTTTTAATACCTTCTGCATATCCAAATAAGTTAATTTGCTCAGTTATTCATCCTCTTTAAATATATACTCATATGAAGCTGCAGGTTATTACAATAATCCTGCCCATGTTTAAAGTACGATAAGTACGATAATACGATAATCTTTATTGTCATTGTCCCATACAGAACAACGAAACTGAAAATCTACATCAGACATTCAGAAACCAACAAGTCTGCTATCCCAGCCTGGTTAGCCCCCTAAAAACTCTGATACCCCATAATTAAATACAATATACTCCCATAGAGACTACCTTACACTGCGTTTAAAACCAAAATCGCATTTGGGTAGAAACTGTTTCTCAGGCAGCTAGTCCTAGTCTTTATAACCCTGTACCTTCTTCCAGAAGGCAGAAGCTGAAAGAGATCATTTCCGGGGTGCGCACTATCCTGCGCTATCTCTGCAGCTTTCTTATGGCACCTGGAAGCATAGATTTGATCCAAGGTAGGAAGAGTGCACCCAATTATTCTCTCTGCAGTCTTTACAACCCTGGACAACATTGTTTTTCCCCGTGCAGCTCCCAAACCACACACACAGACCATAAGTTAATACACTCTCAACAGTACAGTGGTAAGATGCGACCAACAGGTCCTTTGATGTTCTTATTGGTTTAAATATTTGATAAACCATTTCCATTCTTTTGTTTAAAAAATTGGGAATTATAGGGACAAAACTACCTAAACGGTAAAGAAACTTATTCATGTTTGCTACTATAGCGGCAAGGTTACTTGCCCCAAAATGGAAAGAAGCAGAAGTCCCAGCAAAGGAAAAATGGATACATAAACTTACAGAATATGCAGAAATGGTGAAACTTCCCAGAAGAAGAAATCACGATAAACTTTTTATAAAAGGATGGAAATATTTTATTGAATATTTACAGACAAATTGTAAGTAGATAAGAACATGGGCAGGATTATGGTAACCACCTGCAGTTTTATAAGAGTATATATTGAAAGCAGATGAATAAATGAGCAAATTGAGTTAATTTGGATATGCAGAAAATATTAAAAATAAATTTAAGGAACTGCAGAAAGAAGGAAGTCAAGTTTTGAAACGTTAAAACGATTGTAAAATTAGTGAGATGTAGAAACCTGAAAAGCATAAATGATTTGTTTATAAAAGTGGCATAGACCATATCAAGGCTCCTCACCCACAAATCAGGTCACAAAGGTCTTATTCAGAGCCGAGCTGACCTTCTGCCCCAGCATCTATAGCTGTCTGTACAACCTGTGAGCTCAGTGCAACCCACTCCAGACTTCTTCCCATGACTTACCTGGCTAAACAGCACACTTCCAGAAGTCTTTGCTATGGGTTTCCCCAGCGTGGGGGAGGACAAGGAGGATGTGGAAAACCAGTTGGCTCTCTCTTAGCTGTCTTTTGAAGTCCTCAGAGTCATCGTTTAAATGTTACAGTCCACATCAAGCTATGTCAATAGTCTCAACTGAGCATGCGTTCAATGTAATCCTGTTGTCATGAGCAGAGTGCCACCTGATTTCAGAAGAACCAGGCTAGCAGCCGCCGTTTAAGCCAATGGTACTTGTTTTTTTCCAACCAGTGCTAATGCCTGCCCTTGTTGAACGAGACCCGCCTATCCTCTAATTAAAGATTTACAGTGTCTACTCATCTACTACATTCTTTAATAAGCGGAAGTGTCATCGGAAGAAAGAACACAAACCTTTTGATGTGTAACCAGCTCCCAATATAGCTTAACATTCCTTCACCTCTATTCCAGAGGGATAACTTAAACAATCCTGTTAAGTAGGTTATGAGTCACTGCCTGAATTAGGAGTTTTCATAGGCTGAAATTTAATTTGTAAGTGTCCAAAGTGTAAACTTGTCATTCATTATACCATGCTAGTTCTCATTTTGGCTCCACTTTGCTTCAGTCCTGATGCTGCTTCTATGGTGTTAGAAGTAGACACATCTTTTGAATGCATGTGCATTTAAATGTCAGGTCTGGGGGGCAAAAATGGTCTGCACTGCTGTTGATAAAGTGAGATTAATGGTAGCAATAAGTGCTTAGATCCTGCAATCTCCGGTAAAGGTAAAGGTAAAGGGGCCCCTCTGGGGTTGTGGCGCTCATCTCGCTTTATTGGCCGAGGGAGCCAGCGTACAGCTTCCGGGTCATGTGGCCAGCATGACTAAGCCGCTTCTGGCGAACCAGAGCAGCACACAGAAACGCCGTTTTGCTTCCCGCCAGAGTGGTACCTATTTATCTACTTGCACTTTGACGTGCTTTTGAACTGCTAGGTTGGCAGGAGCAGGGACCGAGCAACGGGGGCTCACCCCATCGCGGGGATTCAAACCGCCAACCTTCTGATCGGCAAGTCCTAGGCTCTGTGGTTTAACCCACAGCGCCACCCGTGTCCCACAATCTCCAGTAGTAATGGTAATAATCATCATAGTAACAGTAAGAAAAACCTAGATGCTATACAACAGCCTATCTCAAACTGGCACTGGGTAGGACTGATGGGAGTTGTAGTCCCATCTGGAGGGCACCAGATTCAGGACAGCTGCTATACAGACTCTTAGAACAGAGGTTTCCAACCTTTTTGAGTCCACCGCTTTCTAGACCAACTGCATTCTTTCTGCAGCACCCCTCAGGAGCCCAGTTATGTCACCCCTTGCCTGCGGAGCTGGCAGCCTCTCACCCTTTTTCGAACACCCTCCCCTATGGATAATAATACTACTACTAATAATAATGTATTGTTATTATCATTATTATGGTTTCCCCAGCCACTCTGGGTGGTTTCCAAGAGAATATTAAAATACAACAGTCTATTAAACATTAAAAGCTTCCCTAAACAGGGCTGCCTTCAGATGTCTTCTAAAAGTTTGGCAGTTATTTTTCTCTTTGACATCTGGTGGGAGGGTGTTCCACAGGGCAGGTGCCACTACCGAGAAGGCCCTCTGCCTGGTTCCCTGTAACTTGGCTTCTCGCAATGAGGGAACCACCAGAAGGCACTCGGTGCTAGACCTCAGTGTCTGGGCAGAACAATGGGGGTGGAGATGCTCCTTCAGGTTTTCCCTCAGCCTCTCTTCTCTCCCCTCTCCTTGGGAGTCTGCTGCTGCCACCCCTGGTCTCTGAGCCCCCAACCCCAAGAGAGGTGCCTCTTCACACTGCCCCACAGGGGCCTGGGACTTGTCTGTCCATTCCCAACAGCAAGGGCTGGTGGACTGGCTGAGCTCCCTGACCTGCTTGTTTGCTTACTCTAAGGTCACCCCAGCTCCTGGCAGCTAGCACCGGCTGGCCAGTCCCAGAGGCACCATTCGCATGCAGAGCTTGTAGGCATGGCTGCTGCAACCAAGAGCTGTTCAAGCCATTGGGAGGAAGAAACACAAGAAGGTATCAGAGGAGAGAGGGAAGGGAAGAGGGACAGTATTGCCCGCGGCACCCCTGACCATCATTCAAGTCACCCCAAGGTGCCACGGCACACTGGTTGAAAGCCACTGACTTAGAAAGACCAGCCCTGTTCAAATGGGCTTTGAAAAACAATGGAACATAAAATGATGGAAACTTGTAGGAAGGGAGTGTGAAACTTAAAACCACAACGCGTTATTCATAAGCATGCTGAAATACACGAGTCAGGCAACAGAGAATCGATTAACTGAAGATCAACTAGCAAAAAGGAGAGCCATAAGAGAACGATGCAAAGCAGAAGGGAATCGTCATAAATTAGAGATATGCTAAGCAAGAGCTAAAGAATGGACAGATTTAAATAACATAACTATGAACTGAAACCATAATTTTTAAATTTAAAGTGGGGAAATATAAGGTAAAGGTAAAGGTACCCCTGCCCGTACGGGCCAGTCTTGACAGACTCTGGGGTTGGTGCGCCCATCTCACTCTATAGGCCGGGGGCCAGCGCTGTCCGGAGACACTTCCGGGTCACGTGGCCAGCGTGACATCGCTGCTCTGGCGAGCCAGCGCAGCACACGGAAACGCCGTTTACCTTCCCGCCAGTAAGCGGTCCCTATTTATCTACTTGCACCCGGGGGGTGCTTTCGAACTGCTAGGTTGGCAGGCGCTGGGACCGAACAACGGGAGCGCACCCCGCCGCGGGGATTCGAACCGCCAACTTTTCGATCGGCAAGCCCTAGGCGCTGAGGCTTTTACCCACAGCGCCACCCGCATCCCTAGGGGAAATATAGACATATGTATTTGTGGAGGCAAGAGAATGCAAGATGGAAATAGGAGAAGACATGCATTTGTCTTGTACATTTCGACTTAAGAGTAAGAAGAAATTCCCACTGCATTCAACAGGATTTACTTCCAGGTAGTAAAGGCAGAGAAATTTCATTCAGTTTACATTTAAAGCCGCATTTTTTCAGATTTTCACTTTCAGAAACATATTGTACCAAAACGCAGCCTTCCGAAATGTGCACTTATCCAAATTTTGCAATGCAATTTTCCAATCAAATTATATATTTTTAAAAAATTTATACATTAGGGGAAAGTGTGCATAACAGTAAACAAAAATGCATGCTATTAGGAGGAAATGCTTGCAGAAATGTGCATATTAGTCAAAACTGCATACAACAGTGTTTATTAAGAGAAAATCGCATTACAATGAATTGTCATGAGGATTTTTTAAATCACAAAACCCTGCAGAAATGTGGAGAGCTGGATTTAAGATTGGAAAAATGAGAAACAGAGAGAGAGGACAGGTCTTTCTATCCCTCAGGACGTCTCTTTCCCCGAAATAAAATCTTGCTG
This sequence comes from Podarcis siculus, assembly GCA_034642415.1. Taxonomy (NCBI): domain Eukaryota; kingdom Metazoa; phylum Chordata; class Lepidosauria; order Squamata; family Lacertidae; genus Podarcis; species Podarcis siculus. The sequence goes on from JAXCMG010000113.1 coordinate 30,031, forward strand.
TATCACCCACCGAACTCTCCCAAATTCCAGAACCATTTCGAAAAGTAAAAAGTTCCCTTGGGATTGGCATGGGCTGCTAGGCTCATTTCAGCCAATGTTGGAACAAGAGACCTTTTCCTATGACAGCAATTGGAGACAAAAAAAGGGCTGCTTTTCTTGTTCAGATGGCAAACTTAGGTCCCTATTTCCATTATATCCCTGAGGATGCAGCCTCTAACTTTATACATAGCGTTTGACCATCTTCTTCCTAGGCTCCCTTTCCTCCTCTGAACTGTCTACACTGAAAGACCAACAGGTTACCCGTCTCTTACCTCAACTTTACAACCTGCAATGGAATACAGGATGCAGAAATTTCATAAGCTTTCCCAGGCACCTCTGGAGGGATTTGTTCCTGATCCTAGCAGATCAACTTTTGAGAAGCATATGAATAACATCCCTCATGCACAAAAGTCCTTCTGGAGAGCATTACATAAGCAGACTCTGTTGGCTGGCTTTGTCGGGATGTGGAAAGGGAACCCTTTGATCACTGTCCAGGTTTAACATGACGAAAGGCATCTGCAAAACCCATGTGTAAAAAAAAAAAAAATTAGCATCACTTTGGTTGCTTCCTTGTGGTTTGAATGGGAAGACTACACCAAATACCGCTTGAACCAGAGGGGCAGGCTGCTCTTGCGAAACATATTGCTGTGACATCTTAAAATCTAAATAACAACTTGTCTAGCTGGGAGGGGTGATCTCCAAACTAGTCCTGCAAGTTATTTGATTCCCAGTAGCTGCCAAGTTCTGTAAATGGTTTTTGCGCAGAACCTCTTGTGCAGAACCTTAATGAAAAGACGTTAGAAACATTAGTACTTACCTGCACGCTGCGAAAATATTCACCCCTGACAGCCGAACAAAACCTGCGATGGAGATGGAGGTGTTGACATGTTTTCCCCACAGCTGTGGCAGGTAGCAGCTGAGGCAAGATTTTCAGTGCTGAAATGGTACAAGCCTGTTGGTCACCTCCCTCTCCCTAAGCTATAGTCCCGAACGCTGCTATTTAAAGAGGAAAAAATAATTGAAGATAATTGAGGTGCAAATAAGCACTTCCAGCATCATTTTGAATTTGGCCTATTACTGTTCACAGAGAAACCCAATCCATTTTTTCTCCAGTCCAGCTTGCATTTATAACCATAGGAACCCCAAGCTTCCTGAAATAAAGATCGAAGCACCATGTGACCAGCTGTGCAATCCCAATTTATTTTGGAGTTATGTTTCTCTTTCTTTTTTTTTTAAAAAAAAAAATTATTGGTTTTTCCATGTATACACCCTCTAACAATATTTCTCTAACAATTTTCCATATCCACCCCCCTCCTCCCCTGGACTTCCCTCATATTCCCATTTTCTTTTATTTCCATATTACTCACCCTGTGTGTAGTTTCCCAAAATTTTCCCAGTACATATAATCTTACTTTTCGTTATATACAGTTGTGTTTGTTTTCTAAAGGTATGGCGTTTTCTGACTACTATTTATTGGAATCTTTGCTTTTGGAATGTTGTAAATGAGAAAAATTCATTGAATCAATTTAGTCCTAGCATCATATATTTGAATACATCCAGCAGAAAAGACCATCTAGCCCTGTCAAATGCCTTTTGGGCATTTAAAAACACACACAGTCGCTCTCTTTGTGTCATTGTACTTAGTCTTAGTAATCCAAATGTCACACTTTCTAACATTGTTATAGTGTTTCCTGTTGTTAACAGAGCCAATCTGATCCACCATGAAATAATTTAATACCATCTGACTTAGTTGGGTTGTACAGATGTGTGTATTCTAAAATTAAGCATATGTCCTCCTCCAGTACCTTCTGGTCTATGCAATTTACTTCAAAGGAAAAGCTGCAGTTTTCATGCTGGAGATGGACATGAGTGTACATTGATCTTCTTGGTGCTCCCCCTCATGTAGTATCATTTCCCTGAGTTAGTCTTCATGGGGACATTCAGACTTGCTCCCCTGCTTCACATCACAACTGCCTGCTGTGAAGCAGGCATAGTCTATGTCACATTTCATGATATGTCACCGTTGGTGTTCCACATACTTTGTTTTTAAAATACTGCAATTGGACGGAAGCCCTGCACTTATTTTCTTTCATTATTGTCTGTTCTGTTAAAGGTGATTTACTAATCTGTTTTAGCACAAGACAAACAGGCCAATGCACATTGTCATCTTGAAGTCCTCTGCTGTCCCCAGTCACCCTCTCCAGGTGGGTGCAATTGAGCATGCCCATACCATAGCTGTCAACTTACAGATTTGAAAATAAGGGACCAGCAGCCTTGAAAATAAGGGATCAGCAGCCAAAATAAGGGATTTTCAGAACACAGCTATGTTCAACTTCTGAGCCCCTCTGAGCCAAAGGCAGAAAGCCCAGCCAGCAGCCAAACAAAGCCTCAGGCGGTGGTTCCCACAGCGCAGCAACCTGGCAAAGGGGATGCAGCAAGGAAAACCACCGTCACCTCTCCGCTGGGAAGCGCTGAGCAAAGGCGAGTCCCCAGGCAAAGCGGCCGATTTGATCGGCACAAGGCATGCAAGCTCCACCCCCCAGTCGTTCTTAGACTCCTTATTGGGTGAGCAACGCAGTCAAGCAACACAGTTGGAGCCTCCCTCCTCGCTGGGCAGGCAGGCAGGGAGAGGAGCTGCTTCCTTTGAAACCCGGGAAATTTAAGGGACATCATCTATAAGGGACAGCAGCGGGAAACAGCGCTGGGATAAGGGACTTTCCCGCCAAATAAGGGACGGTTGACAGCTATGACCCATACTAAGACAAATAAATCAGACCAGAACTCGCAATTCTGAGAGAATAAAACACATTGGGATGAAAGATGCACAAAAGTGTGTAACAATTTGTTGTTGACAAAGGACAGCTGGACATATAAAGGGCCCCATTACCTTCAGTAGCTTAGGGCCTCATCAGACCTAAATCCGCCCTGATTCATACCAATTACTTTCTACCTTTAAAGATGGGGTTGGTTATGTGTGAGAGGAGGCAGATGGTCTAAATATCGGCAAAAGGAGATGGTGAAACATGGAGACACAGTTATGGCACTTCTGGTTCTAGGTGATTCATCCTGAGTACCTGTTTTGCCTCACTGATACGTTTCTTTTTCACTTCATTGGCTGGATATTGTTGCTTTAAGAATGCCTGGTGAGATATTTTCAGATGTTTGTCTTTAAGGTGCCAGCGGTACCTTTTGTTAGTTTTGCTTCAACAGTTTTAACAGAGCAACATCTCTGGAATGTGAATGTTTAGTTCCTCAGGTGCAAAACTAAGAATTGGCTGCCTGTCCCCTCATTCTTTTATTCACAAGTGCCCCAAACTAGGCTCCTTTAGCTGACGAGAATTTGTTTCCCGGCTGGGTGGGGAGGAGAGTATCAGGTTTTAGCTTTGAAAGGAGGTGTCTGGCCAATGTTACAGATGGGCAAAAATGGAGAATTGTAAGTGGAAGAAAACCCACACACTTTGACCTTTGTACTAAGCCCAGGAGTAATATAGTACCAAAGTATGTACAAAAACTGGACTAACTACACTGTTCTGTCCCACCCCCCACCCCACCCCCAAAAGTGATTCTAAAGTTACTTATCAGTCACTGATGGAAGTATTTACTTTTGCATTATTCTAGTAAGCTAAGGAAGTCAAAAGTATATCAATCTAAGGGTGGGAACTAAGCTTTACGTTGACAGCAGAGGACTCCCAACAACCCATGTCCAACCTGTAATGCTAATGTCAGTGTATTGATGGGAGTTTACTTCTATCAGAGAATGGCAATTGTCCTCTAGAAACTTCTACCCAGACCTGCATTTGAATGCATGAAATGAAATTTGAGCCCCACATCTTTTTTCAGAGGATGGCTGAAGGGAAAATGGAGGGGGGGAGTTGAAGAGAGGGAAGAGGCTGTTTAACTCCCCCTTTTCCCCTTCCTTCCTCACGTACCTGTTATAAAAGGATCAAGAAACATGGAAAATTCATTCTGGTCTTGCCCTTGAAGACTGGGATATCATATCAATTATATCATTTGTTACCTTGATTTGCAGTAACGTAAAGTGCAATACAACACATCAAATAAATAAAACCCATCAATCAAGCCCTATAGGGACATGGGTGGCGCTGTGGGTTAAACCACAGAGCCTAGGACTTGCTGATCAGAAGGTCGGCGGTTCAAATCCCCGCGACGGGGTGAGCTCCCGTTGCTCGGTCCCTACTCCTACCAACCTAGTAGATCGAAAGCACGTCACAGTGCAAGTAGATAAATAGGTACCGCTCTGGCGGGAAGGTAAATGGCGTTTCCATGCACTGCTCTGGTTCTCCAGAAGCGGCTTAGTCATGCTGGCCACATGACCCGGAAGCTGTACGCCAGCTCCCTCGGCCAATAAAGCGAGATGAGCGTCGCAACCCCAGAGTCGGCCACGACTGGACCTAATGGTCAGGGGTCCCTTTACTTTTATCAAGCCCTATAATAATAAAATAAAATAAAATAAAATAAAATAAAATAAAATAAAATAAAATAAAATAAAATAAAATAATGAAATAAAATAAAATAAAATAAAATAATTAATTTATTATCCCGCCACTCTGGACGACTTCCAACAGGAGATTAAAAATACATTAAAACATCAGACTTTTTTTTATAAAAAAACTTCCCTAAACAGGGCTGCCTTCAGATGTCTTCTAAAACTCTGGTAGTTGTTTATTTCTTTGACATCTGATGGCCACTACCAAGAAGGCCTCTGCCTGGTTCCCCATAACTTTGCTTCTTGCAGTGAGGGAACCACCAGAAGGCTCTTGGAGCTGGATCTCAGTGTCTGGGCTGAACAATGGAGGGTGGAGGCACTCCTTCGGGTATACTGGGCCGAGGCTGTTTAGGGATTTAAAGGTCAGCAGCAACACTTTGAATTGTGCTCGGAAACGTACTGGGAGCCCTGTCTTCATAGCAAGAGTAACAAAGCATAGCCCTTGATGCTCAGCATGAAATAAACTTGAAGGAACCAGGGGCTCAGCTCCTATAGAACAGAATGATGCACTGTTCTGAATTGCAGTGTTAAATGAGTGATTAAAAACACATACAGTTTTGTTTCTTTGTGCACGATTTATTTGTAAACTCTTGCATTTTAGGCATTTGTCGGGCATGCAGAGGGTTTTGGTGGCACAGGTGCAATGGGTAACTGGAGCTTGGGGGGGGGGGGCTCATGAGAAAGGGGGAAGCAGCACAAAAGAGATTCACCCTGGCTGACTCTCTCAAGCCTTACATAGACGGCAAAGTTCAAATGTCCCTTCAAAGGACCAGAAACATACTTTTCTAAAAATAAAAGCTACAATCCTAAATTGCGCCCAAAAGGCACAAGACCTTGCTGGCCTTGCCAATTGGTTTACCAGCCCATTTTCCCTGGTGTGTGTGTGTGTGTTTTTTTTCCTGACTTCACATTATAAATGGGAGGGAAGCCCATTCAATTCACATTTTCAGGCAAACCTACCTAATTTGTGGGTCCTGAAACAGATATCCTTCAAAATTCACACTTCTCCTAATATACACCTCTTTGTTTACTTTGCTGTTATTGTTGGAAAACACCACCATTGGGAGAAGGTGCACATTGAAATGCATATATTTGTGAAAATAGCATATCAAAATGAAAATTCCTAGCAAAAAATGTATCAGGAGGAATGCTCACAAAAACATTGATGAATTTTCATGAGACACTTTTTCTTTTTTAAGCAAATTGATAGGAAAGCACGAGAAATCAAGAGAAACCGAAACTGACAGATTTGCCCTTCCATACTTTGCCTGTACAGTGGTACCTCGGGTTACATACACTTCAGGTTACATACGCTTCAGGTTACAGACTCCGCTAACCCAGAAATAGTACCTTGGGTTAAGAACTTTGCTTCAGGATGAGAACAGAAATCGTGCTCTGGCGGCGCGGCGGCAGCAGGAGGCCCCATTCGCTAAAGTTGTGCTTCAGGTTAAGAACAGTTTCAGGTTAAGTACGGACCTCCGGAACGAATTGAGTACTTAACCCGAGGTACCACTGTATCTTCCTATTTCATTGTTTCCCAGACATTTCCTTCTTTCCATTTGCTAAGTTTGTCAGAAACAGGAAACCCTAAGAGGGACGCAAGTTTGAGAGTGGGAAGTTGGCCCCGTGTGACCCCTATACATGCATTGAACAGCAAGCAGGCATCAGTAAAGCAGCAGTTTGCCATTGTTGCATCATTGGATAGAGTTCAGCGCTGACCAACGGATAGGAAAACTGCAACCAAGAGAGCAAGGAAGCCAAGGATTTTAAGCAGGGAGAGCAGAGCATTGCTCGAAGAATTGCCCACTGTTCGAGTTTTTGTGGGCTTGATGATCCTCTGTGTCTGGGTAAGGATGGCGTTCCTGGCTCCAGCCCACTTCCCTGGTCCCATCAGGCGGAACTGGAATGGGCTGCAGGGTCCAAAGAAGATGGTCAAGGCCAGCTTGGGATCTCTCAGCAGGAGCGTCAACAGGTTTGGCTTTGCTCCTGTGAGGGCAGCAAGCTCATCCAGATACTCAATGAAATCTGTTTGGATTGACTGGCTGCGGCTGGTGCCAAACCTTTGAATGTGAAGAAAGACATCAATCACACCAATATCTAAGGTGGGGGAGGCGTAACATGATTTTATCTTGAGCGCATAACTTAGGCAAGAACAAGTCTAGTAGCAGAAAAACGGAGGCGGGGGCACTCATCTTGGCCTCAACCAGAGCCAGGACTTTTTCGGCTGTGGCTCCGATCTGGTGGAACACTCTGCCACAAGAGATTAGGGCCCTGCGGGACTTGACATCTTTCCGCAGGGCCTGCAAGACAGAGCTGTTCCGCCAAGCACAGCCTGACTCCCTCCTCTGGCAATCTTCACAGAACTCTAGCCCAATGGTTGCCATCAATTTGATTTGAAGTAATTTTTTAATGAAATTATTTTAGAATGTTGTATTATTTTATTGTTGTTAGCTGCCCTGAGCCCGGCTTCGGCTGGGGAGGGCGGGATATAAATAAAGATTTATTATTATTATTATTATTATTATTATTATTATTATTATTATTTATTTTGAATCTGGCGGGTGGAGGCTATTCATATTTGTTCCCCAAGCCCTCATAGCCTATCTTTCTTAACTACTTCGTTCAAATGCTGATATTGTATCCATGTTGTTAATTTCCCTGATAATTCCTTAAATTCTTTCAACTGATACTCTCCTCCCTCTTGTTTTAATAAATTTCTATGTTGTCCACCCTTCTATTATATTCTTTTTCCACCCCCATCGTTCAGCCCAGACACTGAGGTCCATTTCCAAGGGCCTTCTGGCCGTTCCCTCCCTGAGAGAAGTGAGGTTACAGGGAACCAGGCAGAGGGCCTTCTTGGTAGTGCCCCCCACCCTGTGGAACGCCCTCCCATCACATGTCAAGGAAATAAACAACTATCTGACTCTTAGAAGACATTTGAAGGCAGCCCTGTTTAGGGAAGTTTTTCGTGTTGGATGTTTTATCGTGTTTTTAATATTCTTTTGGGAGCCACTCAGAGTGGCTGGGGAAACCCAGCCAGATGGGCAGGGTATAAATAATAAATAATAATTATCACCATCATCGTCATCATCTGATCTGGAGCTGATTAGGATATTTCTGTTCCACCTTAAAAGGGAGCAGGCTTTGTGTGTCACAGCCTGCGTATTTCCTGTTCACAGGAAGTTTATGTTTTCTATTGCTTTCGTTTCTCTCTCTCTGCCGGACACACTAGCAGGCAGTCATGGTTTTCTTTGTTCTGACCAACGCTGAATAAACTCCTAAATAATGCTCTCCTGTTTGCATCTTTTGCTGTGCAGATTTCTGCTGATAGAGCGTGCATGAGCTCTGGAATGTGGCAAGGTATTTTCTGGAGCTCGTGTCGCTAATTGCTGATACTGTATCTATGGGAGGTCGATGGATCGTCCAGAGGCGACATGGGCCATGATGGGCTTTATCTCCCTGGCAGTATCCCAACAGTTAACCATAAAGCATTGGATGTTTCTCTTACCATTTGATCCTCTTCTCGTTCCTCTTGGTGGTGTCAGCCACCATAGTGCTCTCTGAAGGCAGCAAACTTAGCCCTAAAAAGATTAAGAGTTGGGGCTGAGGTCATGTCTACAATATATATTCTTGGGGGGAAGTCATGATAGAGAAGACCAGCTCTTTTGCCCCACTTCTTTTCACAGCTTCTCATCCCATCACCCTCCACCCCAATCTATTTGTGGGTGCCAGACCTTTCTAACGCCTGGACCCAACAAGTCTTGAAATATAAGCCAGGCTAGCTTTCTGATGAGGTCATTGCCTGGGGTGATGAGCTATTAAGAAAGCAAGGAGAGGGGGCTGTGTGCTGGAAGACAAATGGGTGGGGACCCTCCTTCAACTCTTACGATAGAGAGAAGGGCAAAAGCCAGAGTTTAGGGTTGAAAGAGTTGGGTTTTGTGAGCTAGAAGCTGGGTAGGAAAGCGGAAGGCTTGAAAACCAGAGAGGCTGAAGTCTGCTGCGGCTATGGGGAAAGAAAGACCCTTTAGGGGTGTTAATGCTATCAACCTCTCCATTGTAGGCTCAGGTTATTTCATAGAATCATAGAATCATAGAGTTGGAAGAGACCACAAG
>JAXCMG010000113.1:39089-88919 GCA_034642415.1 Podarcis siculus
CCCTTGATTGCAAGATCTCAGGGTGCAAATGCATGTGTAAATAACCCATATATCCTAAAGACACCCCTGTCACCACTGTGCCTCATTCCCAGAAGGAAACACAGAGCCTAAGTTCCTAGAATCCCTGGAATCTCGCACCACCCAGAGATTGGGGTAGCGTGCAACCCTATTTTGCTTTTATATACAGTGGTACCTCAGGTTAAGAACTTAATTCATTCTAGAGGTCTGTTCTTAACCTGAAACTGTTCTTAACCTGAAGCACCACTTTAGCTAATGGGGCCTCCCGCTGCCACCGCACCGCCGGAGCACGATTTCTGTTCTCATCCTGAAGCAAAGTTCTTAACCCAAGGTACTATTTCTGGGTTAGCGGAGTCTGTAACCTGAAGTGTATGTAACCTGAGGTACCACTGTACATCTTTAATAAGAATGGTGTGTAGCTTTCCTCACTTTAATAAAGTGGTTCTCCAGAATATTATTACTGATTTCCTTAATTCTGATAATGGAAAGTTAATATACTGCAAAGCAGTTACATTTGCAAAGAATCTTGGGAACTGGAGCTGTGTGAGGGGTGAACTATAGTTCCCACAATTCGGGGGGGGGGGCATGTGCTTTAAAATGTATGTTGTGGTTTGGCCATAGACTGGAATGCTTTTCTTAACCTGTGTAGTGAATACAATGAGTTACACAGCACCATCAACGCGTGTTGTCTTTTACAGAGTGACAAGTCCCAATCTCAATGAGCTACCAGTCAAAATATTTAGCACTGCCAGGAGGGAAAAGGAAGAAGAAGGAAGAAAACCAAGAGGTAAGCAATGCAAGGTGCACAGAGCAACACAGCCAACTGAAGCCATAGTTTGACCCCTTTTGCCACAGCCACAACATCTGGCTCATTCAAAATGCACCAGAGCGAACCAGAAGAGATCTACGGCACAGTAAAGTGCTTTGGTTTTAATGTGCAACAGGTGGACCCACTGTTTTAGTGAATGATGCCATAAGGAGCAATCTGGCTAAAAGAACAGCCAAAAAACCCTCAACCTTCATAAAATCATAGGGGGGGAGGCGTCCCCAAGAGACTAAGCCATCAGAGATGGGATCGTCCTCAGAAAGCGGTCCTTCTTGCGACTGGGCCCCTGGACACACCCCTGACTAAGTAGGTTGTGTTTCTAGGTGTAAGTTTCATTCCTCTAAATAGGCATCACGGGTCACAGCCAATCAGGAAAAGGGGTGAGGATGGTTAAGGAATTATATAAGCATCAGCGCAAGAGTGCCCTAAGCACTTGACTGGCGCTGCTGAACACCCACCCTCCCGCCCTTAGTGTAGGTTCCTGGCCTTGCTTTGGACTTTGTGTGAGTCGCCTGTCTTGGGACAGGGGCCAGGTAGGAATTTTTATCCATCTGGCAAATTGGCACTGGCCACTTAGTTTCTTGCCTACCCCCTTAGCGATCGCCACAACTTTCCAGGTTTGGCAGTTAGGCATTGGCTTAATTTTGTGTGTGGAGGGGAGGTGTGGCCATCACCTGCCCCTCAATGATCAAAAGGTAATCCGTTAAAGGAATCTGGGGGTCCCGGATCTCGTTTGAAGTCCATTTGATGGGCTAGGGCCATGCCAGGTCACAGGAAGAGTTTGGATTTGATATCCCGCTCTATCACTACCCTAAGGAGTCTCAAAGCGGCTAACATTCTCCTTTCCCTTCCTCCCCCACAACAAACACTCTGTGAGGTGAGTGGGGCTGAGAGACTTCAAAGAAGTGTGACTGGCCCAATGTCACTCAGCAGCTGAATGTGGAGGAGCCGAGACGCAAACCCAGTTCACCAGATTACGAGTCTACTGCTCTTAACCACTACACCACACTGGTAAGCTTCTGTCGGGCAAAACCCCGATGTTGCTGCCCCGAGGGGTTTACCTACATAGACTCTGTCAACTGGGGCAGTAGTCCATTATAGTCTTCAAACAATGCCTATGCCAATACCACTCACATTTAATTTGTAATCAATAAAGTTGTGGCCTTAATTTTAGCCATCAACCTTAATTCTGTGTCCGTGTGTAGTTATCTCATGGGGGGCTGGCTTGGGGCCTCAAGACGCAACTGCCTTTCCAACAGTTGCAGGTTTGCAACTTGGCCGTGACCCCTTTATCAGGTCAAGAAGTAAACGAGTTCCATTCCTTCCCCAGCAAGTGCCATTGGCCAAGGGCCTCTACTTTTCCCACCAGCCAATTCTTGCTTCACGGCCTTGGAGTCTATCTACCCCATGATACTGAAAGTCAGAAAGACCACATATTGTCCCACCCAATTTCCTTCTCCCTTCCCTTAGTGCCCACATAGGCATCCCAAGGCTGGGAGAAGATGGCTGTGCTTGATGGAGTTCCCAGTTTGAATCTCATGTAAGCAAGCCACTCATCTCTCATCTTCAGCTGCCTGAATTGTAGCGGTGCAGTGACAATATTGGCCCGTATCAGAAAGCTGTAGGTGCAATTGCCAAGATAATGTATGTGCAATTCTTGGGCAGCTTTATATAAATGCTGATAGTCATAATCATTATTATTACAAATCCGTGATCAAGCTACCTAGATTTTGGATATTGGATTTTTAAGGTTTTGATTAGGATTTATGGTGTCTTTGGCTCTCTATTTTGATGGGACACTGTGTATGCCTACAACTCGTGTTTCAACCGCAAAACTGGATTTTATAATCAAAGAACTATCAAAATATCCAAATTTATATTTGGGGACACGTCAAATGTGTAATTACAGTGGTACCTCGGGTTACAGACGCTTCGGGTTACACGTTTTCAGGTTACAGATGCGCCAAAACCCAGAAGTACCAGAACGGCTTACTTCCGGGTTTTGGCGCTCGCGCATGCGCAGAAACACTAAATTGTGCTTTGCACATGCGCAGAACCACCGAATTGCGTCACACATGTGCACAGACGTGGCGCTGCAGGTTGCGAACGCTTCGGGTTGCGAACGTGCCTCCCACACGGATCACGTTCGCAACCCAAGTTTCCACTGTAATCTGATATCCTAACTTTGAAAATTGCCAAACTACATGAGTAGCAAGGCAAAGCAAAACAATGTTTCACTAAAGGTGTAATTGTTATTTCCTGTTTACCTCCGCATTCACCCCCTTCTGCTTCTTATTTTGTTTACTCTACTGTAAAATGTTAGATTGCAACCTCCTCAAGGCAAGGAACTGTTCTTTTGTACTATGCACCCTGACTGAGCTGTATAATCAGAACCAGAATCTTACCCTTAAAGACTCTGGTCGCCCAGCGAGCTTGCAGCTCTGCAGTGGGCATGATAGGCCCAAGGGGCTGGATGAGGCCAATAACAGCCAGCGTTGGCTTCTCCAGATGAAGAGGAAAGACGTGTTTATACAACGGGACCCGGTTGTCTTCCACCTTGATCACGGACTTGTCCAGAAAAGGAAACGCAACCGTGTAGCCTGTTGCAAAGATGGCAATGTCCACATTCTCCTCCACAGTTCCATCTTCAAAAATGACGGAGCTCTCGGTGAACTCCTTGATGAGTGGTTTCACCATCACTGCACCACAGAGGATACGGCTAGGCAAGTCATCATTGAACACTGGCTCTTTCATCAGGGATCTAGAAGGCAAAATGAGAGTGGAGAAACATGCTCAGAAACTGGAAAAGATAACACTGTTCTTATTCTCCACCAATAATACAGTGAGCCAGCAACCTATGAGCATTTGACTTGAGTGCATTCAGCTTTCTGTGGGGGGGAAAGATATTAAAAATGAATAGAAAAGGGGTGGGAAGAGGGCAGGCATCCCTAAAACATCACAAAAAGGGGCAGGGGTGGAATGGGGCTGAATGGGCTTATATGCGCTCCACCGAAGGGTGAAGTGGGGGGTGACTGGAATGGAGGTAAAGGTAAAGGGACCCCTGACCATTAAGTCCAGTCATGGACGACTCTGGGACTGCAGCGCTCATCTCTCTTTACTTGCCGAGGGATACGGCGTTTGTCCCCAACAGCTTCTGGGTCATGTGGCCAGCATGACTAAGCCGCTTCCTGGCGAAACCAGAGCAGTCATGGAAACGGCGTTTACCTTCCCGCTGGAGTGGTACCTATTTATCTACTTGCACTGTGCTTTCGAACTGCTAGGTTGGCAGGAGCAGGGACCGAGCAATGGGAGCTCACCCCGTCACAGGGATTCAAACCGCCGACCTTCTGATCAGCAAGCCCTAGGCTCTGTGGTTTAACCCACAGCGCCACCCACGTCCCTAGGTCTGGAATGGAACCCACATGTAAAACAAGGATTGCTTGTATATGCAATTTTGGCTTTAGGTGCAATCCCTGGAACATAACTCCTGTACAGTGCTTCATAGGGTTCAAAGTGCTTCACATACCGTACTTTTCCGTGTATTCGACGAGGTTTTTTTCTTTAAAAAAGAAGTTATAAATTTGGGCTCGTCTTATACACGGATAGTTGATTGGCAGGACGGTCAATTGGTTGCTGTGCCTATCCGGAGGCTGTCAGAGGTGACTGGGTGTGTGAGTGGTGGCTGTGGCAATGGCTGCTGTCGACTGGCTGCTGCTATTTGGTGGGCGATTGGAGGCTGCTGGTGGCGAGCGGGCACACGGTTGGTGTGTTTGGCAATGCGTGTGGTCATGCGGGTGAGAAATTTTCGTCAATCCCCCCTCCCAAATCAACAACTCTGGGCAACCCCCCCCCAAAAAAAAAGCTTAACAACTTTTGGTAATCTTCCCCCATTTTCTTAATTTGGAGTCGCCATAAATAGGGGGTGTCTTATACACGGGGGCGTGTTATACATGGAAAAATACGGTACTTACATTTCCCAAAATGTTGGTGCAAGTTGGACATGTCCAGGAAATTTGGAATACTGGATGTGTAACACACAGGCTCTTGGGGAGGGGTGTGCGTTATTTCCTCATTCAAGAAAACACACTCTAGGCTTTTTCTAGCACTCACCTTTCAAGAGAAAAGTTGCAGCCCAACCACAACCAGGTTTAACTGGAAACATGGCCAATTAAATAGGGATTTAGTTATTTTTAGTTGGTGTGCTTAGAGCTGATCTTTCTTGCACAGACCCTCCCCTCCAGAATTTATCCGGGACTGCCAAATCCTAAGCTGCTGCTCCTCTCCCTTCTCTACCATTCATGCCATACCCATCATTATCTATGTCCCAGACTCTCCAAACACAAAAATAGCTCTCTCTAAGCCTTGGGGCTAAAGGCCTGCTTCTTATAGGAACAGTTCTGTAACTAACCATCCATAGCTGTGCCTGGGTGCAAACAATATATTGTGGACCCCCTACCCCATTGCTATTTGCATAAACAATCAAGCAAAAATAATAATTTGCAGGGCAGTCTTTCCTTGACTTGAAGTCAGACTGGACCTGTTACACTTACACCCCCAAACATATAAGAATGCTTATAAGAAGTAAGGATCACCTGTCCTCAAAGGAGACCAGTTTCTTTATTTCTGTGTGTGCATCTATTTTAGGTTTACTCTGCTGGCTGGAAGGTGGAAAGCCCAGATCAGTGATCCATGCAGAGACTTTTGAATGAATGAATCAATCAGCAGAGGCACAACAGGCGGCAGCATCCTCAGATGGTGCGAAATTCTTCTCACAGATTTCCCAGTCTAAACACAGGGACCGCATGCCTTTTCAAAAAGGAGGTGGATGGAAGCATAGGACTGACAGAATTTGTGTCTAACTGCCACAAGCTGCTTTTCCTCTCTTGTTATGTCTTGCAACAAACCCAGGTCACATCAACCCCCTTTTGAAGCAAAATGACCAACTATATCAGGCCTAGGCAAACTCAGCCCTCCAGATGTTTTGAGACTACAATTCCCATCATCCATGACCACTGTTCCTGTTAGCTAGGGATGATGGGAGTTGTAGTCCCAAAACTTCTGGAGGGCCGAGTTTGCCTAGGCCTGAACTATATACCTGTTTTGAGGCACCAAGCCATAGTTCTCGTGGCTAAACCACTGGTTCATTTTCCGTTCTGTCATCCATCGCAAAAGGAACCAAGGGACAGAATTTCGGATCACGTCGTTGAAGCGAGTGTGAAAGATGGTGTCCCAAGGATAGCCATTGTCATACACTCGGCTCATCACCCAGGTGCCTCCCCTTGTGCTGAGGAACACCTGTGGGGCAGCAAGAGAAGAAGATGAGCCCCCAAAACTCTCTCAAAGCTTCCTCTCTCCTTCACAAATCCAGTGGCGTAGCGTGGGTTGCCAGGGTCCCGGGCCACACAGAGGGGGAGGGGGAGAGAGGGAAACGGACCTAGTATGCATGCAAATTCAACTGCCTAACAGCGTCTGCATCACCCAGGAGATTGCCTGGTATACCGTATTTTTCGCCCTATAGGACGTACTGGCCCATAGGACGCACCTCAGTTTTTTTGGGGGGGGGTGAATAAACAAAAATTATTTCCAACCCCAGCCCCCAGAACAGGCTGCTCCCACCGGGCTCGCAAGGCTTGCGGACACCTGCGCGAAGCACGGGACGCCCTCCGGAGGGCGCCCCGTGCTCCGGGCTGCAGGCTGCCGCCCGCAAGCCTTGCAAACCCGCAGGAACTCCTGCCGAGCTTGCAAGGCTTGCGGATAGCTTCCTGAAGCCTGGAGAGCGAGAGGGGTCGGTGCGCACCGATGCCTCTCGCTCTCCAGGCCTCAGCGAAAGCCTGCATTCGCCCCATAGGACGCACACACATTTCCCCTTCATTTTTGGAGGGGAAAAAGTGCTTCCTATAGGGCAAAAAATATGGTATATAAAATAACGTTTACTGTTACAATATCTGCTTACATCTATCTTCCTCTTTCTTGCTGTAAACCTTCTTCCCATTCTTCCTCCTCTTTCTCTGCTCCTTCCTTCAGTCAGTGGGTCCTGCTGCCAACCACCGTGTGGATAAGTCCACCTTAGGTTGGGTTCCATCTATTTTGTTTTGTAATCCATGCCTATCAAGAAGATCTTCACATCACCCCTCTCCCCAAACAGCCTCTTTACCTTCTTCGCTTTCCTGCAGATCTCCACAGCGATGTCAGCAGCCGAATTCCCCATCCCAATGATCACAACAGTCTTCCCATTGAACCCATCAGGGTTTTTGTAATTTCGGCTGTGGAAATAGTTACCCCGGAACTTTTCAAAACCTGCCATGAAGCAAAGAGTTGCTACAGCACTTGCAGAATAACTTAATAGTTGCAAAAAAGTTGTCTTTGGATAGATTCCAGATCGGGATATCACAGCATTCAGGTACAAGACAAACTTTGCTTGGCTCATCTGCAGCGGAAGAATGCTATTCCCTCAAATAATCTTCTCACGAAAGGAAAAAACTGGTAAAAACAATATAGCTTTAGCCAAGTGACTACCCGTTTTGTGATCAAACATTGGTGCAGTATGCAGTACAAGAAAGTAGCCTTTTAGAATGTGAAAGTCAATGACTTTAAATCAGTATATATTTGTAGAGTCAGTGATCTAGTGGAGCTATGGGGGGTTTTTTATTCCTATTTTTATTTTACATCCAAAGAGCATGCTAAGGACAAAAACATGTCAACTATGTCCTCTTCTTTTTTCTTTTTTTATTATATATCATGCTTTTAATACAAACTTTAAAAAATCTGGAACAATAGAAACTGTACAGATTTGATCAACCTTTGTGGTTTTTTAACTAACTAAATCTCTAGACACGCCAATGGCCTGTTCCAAAATATTTCACAACATTCTGAATACAAAACTCTGATTGTATTCCTCCTTCGCTAGAGAAAAAAGAAAGAAAAAGAAAAAAAAACCCTCTGGATCCCTACTCAATGGCCCCCTGCATGTAAGAACCAAAAAACCAAACAAGAACAGCATGGACCTCTGCATTAAAAAACATACATAATTCTGTCCTCTTTGTGTCCATCCATACTCCAAGATCACACGTTGCTGATTCGCTCTTCAAAAAGGGTCAGGAAGGAGGGAAGCGAGGGGAGTAAAGGAGCTTTCACTGATGCTTTTTTAAAATTTTCCTGAAAAAATATTTTTCTCTCTCTCCTCTAAGAAAAAATCTTGAAAAGAAAAAAGTTCGATTTTTTTTACCTTAGAAATATACGTATATTATATATACCTCTTACATTTTACAAATGTAGCAAATCATTCAATATAAAGGGACAACAAAAAGATTAACACAAACCCATAAAAATAAAAGTTTTACAAAAATCTCTTTTTCTTCCTAAGAAACCAGGTAAATTAGTGCAGGTTTTAAAAATAAAATTGAAGCTGAACGTCTAACTCTTGAGACAACAAGACCAAAAAAGAGGCCGTGAGTTTCATTGTCGCCACCACTGGAAATGCTTCTGGATGTGTTCCTTTAGGAAATACAGAGGTTGGTCCTTCCCCTTTTCCTCCTTATGAACGCAGACTTCTTTTCAAAAAGCAGTTAACAGGATAAAGCAGTGTGAAACATCACATGTTGCAGGTGCTAGTGAGATTCTTTCTCTCCCTTCAATATACTTAAGCCTGAGAAGGGTACATAACCCCACCCAAGGCAGTGGCTCAGGGCAGCTTTATGCTGCATGTGGAAGTTCTCGGAGGAGATTATGCTCTAGAGGGTGGGTTTGTTTTCTGGCAGCAGAAGGGTGAGCTTGATTATGTGTCCCTCTGAGCCATCATTTTCTGCCAGATCTTCTATCCGATGTATCCCCTCCTTCCCCTAGGAATTCCAAGTGTGAGTTGGCTAAGATAAATACATCTGGAACTTTGACATGGGTGGGGAAAAAACCAGAATTTGGAAAAAAAATATGCAAAAGTTGAATAAATCAGGCAACAATGCTTGATTTGTTTTCACCACATAGCACAACTGGGGATGAAGAGACATGTCAAAATCATATGTTTGAGGGAATGAGATAGGAAAAGATTTCTCATGTGGAATTGTGGGGGATGTAAGGGTGGCGCTGTGGGTTAAACCACACAGCCTAGGACTTGCCAATCGGAAGGTCGGCGGTTTGAATCCCCGCAACGGGGTGAACTCCCGTTGCTCGGTCCCTGCTCCTGCCAACCTAGCAGTTCTAAAGCACGTCAAAGTGCAAGTAGGTAAATAGGTACCGCTCCAGCGGGAAGGTAAACGGCGTTTCCGTGCACTGCTCTGGTTTCGACAGAAGCGGCTTAGTCATGCTGACCACATGACCCAGAAAAACTGTCTGCGGACAAACGTCAGCTCCCTTGGCCAGTAAAGCGAGATGAGCGCAGTAACCCCAGAGTCGTTTGTGACTGGAAATAACTGTCAGGGGTCCTTTACCTTTAAGGGCAAGGGAATGAGGATATTTATCTGCCAGGCATATGAAGGATCACCTTAATCCCTACCCAGGGCTGACCTAAAAATTTCTTTTGCTCATTCCCAGCCCTTCCCCCTGCAGAGAATAACTATAGCACATTCAATTAAGAGTTGACTGCGAAACCGTTTTCTTGTTTACATTTGTCATTTTTGTCCCTTCATTTCTCCCCCTCCTTCAATTTACAGCTGTCTGTTCCTGAGGCAAATTGTGGAGATCAGAACACTCTTGATCTTATCATCCCCCCTGAAATGGTGGTGATCTGTTAAGCTGCCTCTGTTAAGCTGCCCCCCCTCCAAAAGTTCAAGCAGCGGCTCTCTCCTTGCAAGCTCATAGCTAAGGTGAGAAGAGTCTCTTGAATTCTGGCACCCTGGATGCTTGCCTTACTTCCCTCTTCTAGTTGGTCCAGCATGACCTCATGCCTGGTCAATGAACCTCACAAACCAACCAGACGGTGTGTTGTCAACTGAAATACATTCAGGGTTTTCAACTCTCTGTTAGGCTGAAGAAACCTTACCAGGAAAAGACTCCACTGGGGTGTATGCTTCTATCTGGTGGCCAGTGCAGATCATGACAGCATCGAAGATGAATGACTCCTGCTTTCCATCTGTCTCTGTGACCATGGTCCATTGGCCAGTGGTAGTGTAATCTTGGCTTTTTTCTAAACTGATGACGGTGGTCTACCATGAAGCCAGAAAAAATGACACTATTACTTTGCAACCAGTTCTCTTTGACACCACGTTCCTCACTCCCCACTTCACTGAACAGCAGGAAGTTCTGAAGGGGAAATTTTTGAAGGGCTTTTGGAAGGATATTGAGAAGCTAGAAGAGGACGGCCAAGATGATCAAAGGTCTGGAAACCAAGGAACTACTTATGAAGAAGAGTTGAGGGAATTGAGTATGTTTAGCCTGGATAAGAGGAGATGGAGAGGAGATATGATAGCCATCTTCAAATGAAGGTGGTGGACTCTCCTTCCTTGGAGGTGTTTAAGCAGAGGTTGGGGGGGCCATCTGTCATGGGTGCTTTAGTTGAGATTACTACATTGCAGGGGTTTGGACTATGTGGTTCTAACTGCTAGTAAGTGTTGGTACTGTATGAAAAAAAGCAGACTCACTCCATGTGTGGTGGACGTTCTACAGACATCAAACATTTTGAAAAAGAATTGTCCAAGCATCATCACTCTTTACCAAAGCTAATGAATTCTCTTGTCTTCTTAACATTATACCAAATTTAGCTCTCAGAAAGAAACAGGAGATAGTATTGAGTGAATTAAATCAACATACCTTGAACCTGATATACTTGAGCAGACCAAAGTGCTTTGCATAGAGTCGCAAATATTCCAGGAACTTGGAGTTGTGCAGGAAGTTTGGAAAGTGGTCAGGCATTGGAAAGTCACTGAAGCAGGACATCTCTTTGGAGGAATTGGTGACGACAGAGTGGTAGATGCTAGCCCTGTTTTCCTCCACCTTTTCCTAGGGAGCAATAAGAAGATCCCTGCTTGATCAGCTGCCTCCCGGAATCCCACACACATAGCATGAAGCCAAAAGCTCTTCACCATTGTTTGCCAAAAGCTCTTCACCATTGTGAGAGCTGGACCATAAAGAAGGCTGATTGCCGAAGAACTGATGCTTTTGAATTATGGTGCTGGAGGAGACTCTTGAGAGTCCCATGGACTGCAAGAAGATCGAACGCATCCATTCTTAAGGAAATCAGCCCTGAGTGGTCACTGGAAGGACAGATCCTGAAGCTGAGGCTCCAAGACTTTGGCTACCTCATGAGAAGAGAAGACTCCCTGGAAAAGACCCTGATGTTGGGAAAGATGGAGGGCACAAGGAGAAGGGGACGACAGAGGATGAGATGGTTGGACAGTGTTCTCGAAGCCACAACATGAGTCTGACCAAACTGCGGGAGGCAGTGGAAGACAGGAGTGCCTGTTGTGCTCTGGTCCATGGGGTCACGAAGAGTCGGACACGACTAAACGACTAAACAACAACAATTGTTTGCTTCTCAATCAACTGTTGCCAGATGGTTCACTATCTCTGAACATGGAGGCTCCATTAATGTGCTATGACTAATAACCCAATTGGCCTCAAAATCTCCATAGAGATATAAGGCATCCCGAGCAAGGTGTCACAACCAAAACATTCATCTCCCTGTCTGTGCAATCCAGTGCACCCATGAGTCATCTGACATCTGCAGCAGGATAAAAAATAATCCAAAATAAGCCATTTTGAGCAACTTTTTGATATATGTAATGAACAACAACAAAAATCCACCCAAAAGGGAATCCAGTTCATCCTCAGTTGAAAGCTGTTTGCATACTATAAAGAAATGGAATGGGGTGCTCCCAGTGTTCCTAGGATGCCATTATTCCAAAAAGCACAGTAGAGGGTAAATAATCCACATGACTACAATCAGTTGGTCACAGATCTTCCGGTTCTAGGAGCGAGGGTGAAACAATCCACCCAGTTATGTTCAGCAAAAATGGAGGGCATTTATTAAACCATCATTGGTTTGTGACTGCTGAGGGACAAGCCAATTTTATTTTGGCACAATTCAAGATGAAAAGCAGCTCTGTCATAAGGCAAGTGATATTTCTACCTCAGGCGGCAGATTATGTGTGCCATATGGGCAGATCTGCCTGCTGGGGCATAATCCACTGCACAAAGATCTCCTCTTGCAAACATTGCTCGACAGCTTTGATTTCCTGAAAAGAAAGCTCAACAAATTTGGCTGCCCCCTCCCCTAACAAAAAATCCTGGCTACACCCATGTGGAAGACATGAATGGCATGAAACTATTTACCTTACGGAAAATATATTTCACACCTGGTTTGGCTGTTAGTGACCAACACTGGATGAGGAAGGGGCTACCTTTGAAGGTGACCCGGAAACTACAACTAATCCAGAATGCGGCAGCTAGACTGGTGACGGCTGCCGAGACCACATTACACCACCGGTCTTGAAAGACCTACATTGGCTCCCAGTACGTTTCCGAGCACAATTCAAAGTGTTGGTGCTGACCTTTAAAGCCCTAAATGGCCTCGGCCCAGTATACCTGAAGGAGCGTCTCCACCCCCATCGTTCTGCCCGGATGCTGAGGTCCAGCGCCGAGGGCCTTCTGGCGGTTCCCTCATTGCGAGAAGCAAAGCTACAAGGAACCAGGCAGAGGGCCTTTTCGGTAGTGGCACCCTGTGGAACGCCCTCCCATCAGATGTCAAAGAGATAAACAACTACCTGACATTCAGAAGACATCTTAAGGCAGCCCTGTTCAGGGAAGTTTTTAATGTGTGACATCTTAGTGTATTTTTGGTCTTTGTGGAAGCCACCCAGCGTGGCTGGGGAAACCCAGCCAGATGGGTAAGGTACAAATAAATTATTATTATTATTATTATTATTATTATTATTATTATTATTATTATCAGGATGAGTCTGCCAGTATATTCTGCCATGCAATGTCCCGGCACCTATGCACATAATTTCAGCTACATCCTTTGTGGAGCACTGCAATTCAGCCAGAAACATGAGTACTGGTGAAGGTGAGGACCAATTGATTCAGACTTTTAGAACTAGGTGCCTTCCGACATATTGGTGGCAGCTGAGGTCGAAAGGAGCTTAGCCACAGAACACAACTATCAGAATCGGGGCGTGTCCCTCTGTGGGTTGTAGTGGAAGATTCCCAAGATACATTCATTCGGTGTTCTAACCTTTCAAGTGACAAGTCTCCTGACTTACTGTGAATCTCCATAGTCCCCCGATGTCACTGCTTTGCTCAAAGCAAGTGGGCTCAAGGCCTTCCTCCAGGCAGCCTTTGATGGATGTCAGCCCGCTCACTCCAGCACCGATAATGGCAACTTTCTTAGCCATGGTCCCCTATGGGAAGGAAAGATCAAAGGCACAGCTTACATTTCTCCCTTGAATCAGAATCTGTCCTCTTATTAACACTAGAGGTGTGCTACCTTCACTCAGAGGCTTTGACAGACACTGTGCTTCACCCCAGATCTGTGGACAGCGGTCATTTCCCGAAGCCTTAGATGTCTTTCCCGTTGACTGGAATGGGGACACCAACAAAGGCATATAGCTTTTCATTTATTGGCAAATTTGGATGAAATGTGTTTGCGTTGATGCCTCTTTTGGGGAGTCTTTGCCAAGAACCACACAGTTAAGAATAGTGACATTGTGCCAATCGGGGCAGATGATTCGAGCAATGTCACATCACGTTGCAAGCAGCATGATCCGAGAAACGTCCACATCACATTTCAAATGACCCGAGCGGTGTTCACATGATCCTTCACACAGGCTTTCTTTGCATAAGGAGAGAGGGAAGTGAGGGGCAGATGTTCCAAGCAGTGTTTACATGACCCTCCCCACAGACATATGATCCAAGAATCTAAGCGTATTTCAAATGACCCAAATAGCAGCCACATCACATCTTAAACTCGCAGGACCCTGACCTGACAATCTTAAAAGTACATTCACACTAGCGTTTTAACGATCGCTTAATGATATTGGAAAGTGCTCCAAGCTACTAAAATCAGGGGCGTCGCAAGGGGAGGTGTGGGGGGGTGCGGTCTGCCCCGGGTGTCATGCCTGGGGGGGGGGGTGACAAAAAAACCCTGGGCGGATCGGTGTGGTGGCACTCGCACCTGCGTCGAGCGGATTTTTGCGATTGGAGTGATTGTTGTGAAAATCCGCCCGCTGATCGCGCAAATACGCCCAGCAATCAGCCTGGCACCCCCCAGCGGGCAGCGCTCACATCCCCGGCGGGCGGTTTTATGCAATCAGCGGACAGGTTTTCGCAATCGGTGGGTGGCGCTGGCACCCCCTGGCAGGCAGTGCTCGCACCCCCGGCTGGCCAGCACCGCCCGCCGATAGTGAAAATCCAACCGCCGATCGCGCAAACTACTGCCTCGTCTGATATACAGCAACTAAAGGAGTCTGTTCCACTTGCCACAAGAAAGTTTTCGCCATTAACTTGTATTAATTTTATACCCACTTCTCCCGTTGGTGGGAAATCTGTGGGTAGCACTACCAATTTACAGTGCAACACTGTACATGTCTGCTCTGAGGCAAGTGTGCATGGTTACAGGCAGGGCTTTTTATCAGTCGGAACTCAGTTTTGGCACCTTTCAGGTGGGCCATTATTTATGTGATCGTCGGTCGGATTTGCGCGGTCTTTGGGAGTATCTGTTTCGCAGCCAACCCTTCCTAAAAAAGCTTAACAACTCTGGGCAACATTCCCAAAAATTGCAATGTGGGGTCCAACAGTAGAAGAATGGCAGATGAAGATGTTAGATTTTTTGGAGCTAGCCGACCTGACTGGAAGAATCCGCGATCAGAAAGAAGAGGAATATCAAGACGATTGGAAGAAATTCAAAGACTATTTAGCCAAATATTGTAACATAAATAGAAGTCACTGGAAAGTATCAAACAGGCCTAGGATTAGAGTAAGAATGAAGTGTAAAATACTATGGATTTAGATAATTATGAAAAGACAAGAAGATAGTAAATCGAAGGAGTTAATTTGATTAGAAAGTAGATATTGGAGAGCTGTTACAAGGTGATTCAATGAAACTCAGTAAGGGGGTATTCGTGGAAGTCAGTTAACAATGAAAATTAAATTAGGTCTTAGAAGTAATATGTGTCTATATGTTTGTTTTTTCTTTTGTTTTTTCTCTTCTTTTTAGGATTGTAATGTGTTTTTTTCTTGGAGTGTTATATTCATTATAAATTTGGAAAATCAATAAAAAAAAATTGGGGGGGATTGCAATGTGTGGGGGGGGGTGTCAAAAAATTTTTTGCACTGGGTACCACCTCACCTTGCTACGCCTGACTAAAATGTGACATTTCATCTGCAGAAATTCAACTTCAACATGGAATGAGATGAAGAGGGAACCATCCATAAATTATGTTGCATGCCTTTTTTGGGGGGAGAAGAAGATAGCAAAGGTTGGGTTTCTCCCAGGAAAAGCACCGGGACAAAACAACAACAACGATGCTTGGACGTGAAACTTTAAAGCATGGAACTGTGCCTCAAAATGCAGCACCAAAGGAAGCCTGGATGAGACCATAGCTGAGGAGAAGAGATATTGGTTATAATGGATTAATGTGTGACATGGGAACTGGGGTTTAAAAAATGGTTTTGCAACTTGCAGTCCCTTCTATTGCTTTCTTATCACAGCAAGGGATTGTGTGAGATGCGTTATCCACGGAAACCTAGGAAAGAGGAGAAATGAGGACAAACCTCACTCCCAAGGTTAAATTCATACTTCTATAAGCATTATTATTCTTTCGGGCTATGGGGGGGAAAGCTTCTCTGCTTTGCTGTCACCTTAAATTGAACGTCTGAATTCAGTTTAGAGTCAGGATTACAGGAAAACACAAATTAGGTAGGTACAGAGCAGTGATCCCTGGAATAAACTTGAAGACTAAATTCCTCTGGCTTTAAAAAATGTGAGTATATTTATTGACCATAATCCACCAGAAACTTATAAACATTTAAGCCTGTTGATTTCAGTAGGATTCAGAATGCTTAATTCTATGTTGGGTTATGGCTGGTGAGTATAAAGCTGATCTCGTGGTTACAGCATAATTTTCACGCATCTGAGCACCATTTAAAATGTGTTTTTATTTTTATATATCCATATTCAGTTGAAGTTGTGACAGACAATTTCATTTACATAAAGCTATTCAGGCTGCCGCTCATTATTTTAAAAATGCATTGATTAACACAGTAATTAATTAAAGAAAAGTCGGCCATATTTTTAAGAAAAGGCAAAAAAAAGAAAGAATATAGGACTTTACTCAATGAAATATTCAGCTAA
Organism: Podarcis siculus; assembly: GCA_034642415.1. Classification (NCBI taxonomy): domain Eukaryota; kingdom Metazoa; phylum Chordata; class Lepidosauria; order Squamata; family Lacertidae; genus Podarcis; species Podarcis siculus. Next base: position 55,214 of record JAXCMG010000113.1, read on the forward strand.
TATTTATGCAGCTTGGATATTTGAAGGAAGGTGTTTTGCAGCAGTAGCCAGAATTGAACTGGACTCTTAGCGACAGCTGGTATACTAATAGCCACACAATGAGAAGAAGCATTAAAAATTAGTTGATAAAACCATGGGAAAATAGTATAATGACAAAGTGAACATATCTGTAATAGTAAAAAAGAGGAGGGGATAACTAGAGACCTTTTATAAAATTCATTGACCCAAATATAAACAGAAGAAATATAGAATGAGGTTCCCTATGTTGGGAAGGAAATGAGGGAAAAATATGGAATGATTTAATCTGTATCATGTAAATTATGTAAGTCAAATAATGCAAATTAGATATTAAGAAAGCGAATATAAAATCTGGTTAAAGGAAGAGCAGGTATGATTAAAGTATAGATGGTTTTGGATAATTATGATCTGTTTTCTTGTTCTTTATTTGAAAAATGTTACCAATGTGATATTTTGATATTTCCTTATGGGGGAAAAGAAAGAAAATTAATGAAATTTTGTTTGTGGATCGACTTATGTATTAGTAGATTTTGCCAAATATTGACTTCTTAAATGCAGATAGGAAATAGGAATTGGAATTATGACAGTAGCACCCCTTAATAGTAAATATTGGTGGCACTTTAAGAAACTATGAGGATGCAAGAGAGATATCTCAGATTTTGAAGTGGTTTGCTGTCCAGGAAAGCTCATGATTGAGTAGTTTGAAAAGGTAAGTTGTATGACTTAAGATATAAGTTTGTACTTTACATAATAGTGTATAGTAGATATATGTGCACAATACTCATATATGTCTCTTAAAATCATTCAAGTAAACTTTCTAATGTTATTTCAACTTGTCATGCAGCAATTAGGATTACGGTAACTTTTGGCTGCCGGTTGCAGATGGACCTATTTACTTAGGACTTTGGGAAAGTTTGACATTTGGATCGTTTTTATATCATTTTTATCAGCTGCTTTCATGCGCCGCTGATGTTCTGTATTTCAGTATTGTGAAATGTTTGCAGTTCTTTGTTTAATGATTTAGATTGTGAGCTGCCCTTGTACCATATGAGATAAAACAATTACCGAAATAAAGCGATAGCTATAAATCAGAGTACTTCAGCACACACAAGACAGAAATTCCTCATTCTCTCTTCAAGAAACAGAAAAAGCAAAACCATTTTTAAATGCTCAACGAGAGCACAAAAATCCGAACTGAGCGTTTAGAAAGAACGGGTCAAACCTCATATGTTGGTGAGAGGTTTGTGACCAGATCTCCCCTTCATTAAATTTGATTGGCGCAGCAGTGCTGCTGAAGGGGGTTTTAACACATTACTCTGCAGCACTTTGACAAATCAAAACTGTCCCCTGGCCTGGCCAGAGATTACAGGTACTGTACAGTATTTGCATTTGGTGGAGGAAGCAGAATGTGAGCATTGTAGGTGCGTGGGTGCGTGAGGTAGATCTGGAAAATAGCACAATGGGGAAAAGAGTGAAATGCTTCTGCCTCCAGCATTGCTGCTCTGAGCCCAACGAGAGAGAGAGAGAGAGAGAGAGAGAGAGAGAGAGAGAGAGAGGCTGATCTGGTCACATATTTCTCAAATATGCGGTTTGACTTGAAGAGTCAAGAGATAAAAAGGTTGAAGAACCAAAGTACCGTAGGGAAATGGCATTTCTTACCTGGCTTCCTCTGTTGCCTGGATTAAGCAGATTGTCCCTTAAGTGTCTAGAGGGAAATCCACACTCCAGCTGAGCTCCAGAGACTTTTGACAAGTGGGCAGTCCATGCTCACGTGGTTCTTTATCTCTCAGGCACAGAGCGCTAGGAGTTAACTTGTTGATGCAGATAGACACCCCTTTCCCCTGGAACAGTCTTTAGGGGTACTGGGGTGTGTCTGTGTGATAAACAGAGTTGCCATAAAATGTTCTGTGGATGTTTGTCAGCAACCGTCTTTGAAAACACAAGGAGTTTGGCAACCTTAGCCAAGGGCTAGGGTTACACAATCACATGGAATGTGGGACTGTGGATTTGGGCTTATATGTTCTCCCTTTAATGACAGCTATAGGTAGTGGTGTGGTGGAAGCTGAACTCGCTGGCTTCCCTTGAAAAGACAACAGGACAATTGAGAAGCAGTTGCCGTATCTTTGCTCTACCTACAGCTTGGAAGAACAGCCTGCACCAAACAAAGGATACTCAACTTAGACAAGTTCCAGCTGGTAGCAAAGTAACTGTGGTTTTAGCATAGCTGTCAACCGTCCCTTATTTGACGGGAAACTCCCTTATCCCAGCGCCCTTATTGATGATGTCCCTTAAATTTCCCGGGTTTCATGCTCGCCCAGCTCAGGAGGGAAGCAGCAGCTCGGGGTCCTCCTCCGTGAGATTTCCCCCTCTGCATCCCTTTCCTAACTCTATTTTTATAAATCATTTGTCCATCCCTGGTTCAAATTTTTACTACAAGTTTTCTGTCAATCCTACCAATGTATGTAACTCTTTACAATAACTTTTTAACTAAATTATAAACTTCCCCCATTCTTTATTAAAGAGGTCCTCTTCCTGGTTTCTGATGCTGCCTGTAGGCTTTGCCATCTCGACGTCATTCATCAGTTTCGTCTGCCACTCTTCTTTGGTCAGAGTTGTAGACCCTTAGGATCAACTAGTCCAACCCCCTGCAAAACACAGTCAGTCGCAGCAAAAGCAGCATGGCTCCATCCGTGCTGGATTTCTGTATAAGCTAAGCCAAAATCCCTTATTTTGGCTGCTGATCCCTTATTTTTGAAGCTGCTGGTCCCTTATTTTCAAATCTGTAAGTTGACAGCTATGGGTTTCAGTCAACCAGAACCCAGCCTCTCCAAAGCTAAATAGTGATTCATTCCCCTACACCAGGGCTGCCTAGCAAGCAAGCCAGCTTCTGAATTCTCTTTGTCCCCAGGGCTCTTGGCACAGCCTCAATGCACTTCTTCTTAGCTGACTCACCTTTGCAGGTAGAAGCAGGAGCATGAGGAAGCTGGCACAGCAGAGCATCTTTTCCGTGCAGCTGTCTTGTTTAAGCAATATCTGCTCTTGTATCTTAGGTGCTGAGCAGAGGAAGCAGGGAACAGGTGGGGATAGGCGCCAATTGCTTCTCCCTGTATCTTGCAGGGCTGGTTCCAGGTTCCTGGAGCACCTTGGCCTCTCTCCTTTCTCCTTAGATCATGTATATTCTCCTTGATCCCACCCATTTATACTATAACAAATTGAAACAATAGTACGGCACCCTATGGTCAAACACAGGCTTTGCTAGTTGTTTTGCCCGATCTCTTTTTTTCCTTCTTTTTCCAACTTTATAACATTTTTGAAATTTACAAAAAAAAGAATAAAAAGAATAAATTAATCCTAAATTACATATTCTAAGATAAGAAAGTAATAATAATACAAAATACATAGTAAAGATGTATAAAGATCTAGGATAAATAGGACAACAACGAATAAGAAAATAATACAAGAAAAAATATTGATAAAAAGAAAAGAAAGAAAAAACAGTAAAAAATCAACAAAAAATCAAAACAAAACACTTTTTTTGTCAAAACCAACCTTTTTTAAGGTATACAAACCATAACTTAAATATTCTATACACAAAATCCTAAAAAGAAATTACCTTTGTACTGGTTTGAGTCCCTTATAATTTTGTTGACTTCCCTCTATCTCTTTGTGGTTTCAACTCAACTATTACATTTAAATTATCTGTATTTGTCCAGACAGCATGAAAAAAATTTCCTTTTCTGTGAAATTAATCTAAGCATAGCCAAGGGTTGTTACTGGAACAATGTTTTATTAGGTAATTTTCAAAGCAACCCCATTCTTTTTTAACCTTGTCTCCTGAGTGGTTTCTTATTGACTCTCATTTTAGAGTGTTGTTTGTGTTGTACTTTTGTACTGTTTTATTGTTGTTAGCCGCCCTGAGCCCGGCTTCAGCTGGGGAGGGCGGGATATAAATAAATTTTATTATTATTATTATTATTATTATTATTATTATTATTTTGGCGAGTTCCAAGTACAGTCATACCTCGGGTTACAGCCACTTCAGGTCGTGTTTTTTCGGGTTGCTGACTGCCGAAACCCGGAAGTACCAGAACGGGTTACTTCCGGATTTCGGTGGTTGCGCATGCGCAGGAGTGCTAAATCACAACCTGTGTGTGCGCAGATACGGGTTGTGAACGCGGCAGGTTGCGAACGTGCATCCCGCACGGATCACATTCGCAACCCGAGAGTCCACTGTACTCGCACAGCTTTAACTGCCATTCATCTTTTGTTGGTGTTGACTCATTTTTCCAATATTTTGCTATTAAAATTCTGGATGCTGTTATCGCATAGAGAAACACTCTTTTACTTTCGTTTGCGATGCTTATTGTTAAATTGCTTAATAAGTGATAAGCTCAGTCTGTAAAGCATGAGATTCTTCATCGCACAGCTGTGAGTATGAGACCCACATTGGGCAAAAAGATTTCCTGCATTGCAGAGGGTTGGACTAGATGACCGCCGTGGTCCCACCAATTCCACCATTTTGTGAATCTTTTTCATATGCTCACCTTCAGCAAACCTCAGTGTTCAGCACCTCCTCTCACTGGACATGCATAAAAAAATGGATGCTTTGATCTTACCTCTTTTCTCTTCTGTTCCTCTTGCCACCAGCTACATTCCAACCCTTTCTCTAAACTTTGTTCCCAGAATTTGCAATATCCTCTGGCCGTTGCAGGCTTGATGGCGTTAATAACCTATCCGTGTGTATAAGGATCGCTTCAATTTACCAGCACTTTCAGAGGCCTCGTTTATTCAGCAAGCGCTCCTCATCCTGCACTTCTGAGATAGCGTGTTCTGCTTCATGGAGAGCACGTGTTGCGGTGGGGGCCGCCAGGACACCCCAAAGTTGTGGGGTGGGCTAATTGACTGTTGGCCACTGATGCGATTGGGCTTCCCTTGTTGCTGGGAAGAAGTTAATGTTGCCATTTGTTGATTGACAGCCAGAAATGCTAAAACTCCTTGCACGAGGCTAGGGCTTCCTCTTTTCGCCCGTGCATCGGATTGCCCGCCCCCACCCCCACCCCATAGAATTAGGGTTGTTCGCTTTGACCTTGCTATGCCTGTCATGGGGTCGTCTGCTTTGAGGGCAGGGGCCTGGTAGGAATTTTGTCCATCTCGCTGATTGGCTGGGGCCATTTGGTTTTTGCCTACTGCGTAGCAAATCATCACAACTTGTAAGGTTGCGGTTAGGCATTGGTTTATGGTTTGGTTGGTTGAGGGGCATGGATTGGCTGTGCCTGCCCCTCTAATGCTGCTGCTGCAAGGGATTCCGTTAAAGGAATCGGGGGCTAACTATTGATTGTCCACCCTGTCAAGGGGGCTCGGGCCACTGCAAGAGCTCCTGGCTGCATTTGGGGTGGGCTGAGGGCAGGTTCCCTGCTCCGTCGCTAGCCCCAAGTGTATTCCCCTTTTCTGACTTTCGCAGGCGTGCGGAATGTCAGACTGTCCCCCATGGTGGGGGCAGCTAGTCGCAACCAATGCCTAAGCAACGACTCACATGTTTGTATTTTAATAAAGTTGTGGCCAAAATTATGCCAAAAACCTTAAACAAAAATTCCGTATGATGTGTGAGTTATTGGGGTGGCCCTGGAGACCTCGACACACAAATTGTGAGGATTTTGTACACATTGTAAGGACAGGCTAAAGGAAAGGCATGAAATACGGCTGCCATACGTTTGGATTCCCCCGGTATTTCAAAGGTGGAATTGACGTCCGCGGGGGAATTTCTGAAAGGTGGCGCTTTGTCCTGGATCTTAGGCAAATCCATTATAAAAATCACGTTTTTTTATGGCGTTTTTGTAAAATAAAAGCTTGACAACCTTGAGGTTTTTCTTTAAAAAGCTCCCCCTGTCCCCCCCCATTCCTCCACCAGTGGAAGCAGGGAAGGGAAGATGGGAGGCTGGGAGGGTTCACCTGTTTCTGTGTGGGACAAGAGTTAAGATCTACCTGTGAGAGAGGACTTTGCATTCTTCTTTAACTCTTTTCTGTTTCTGTTTTCATTAGTTTGTTTTTAATTGTAATGTATTATAAAAGGTAAAAAGGTAAAGGACCCCGGATGGTTAAGCCCAGTCAAAGGCGACTATGGGGTTGCGGCGTTCATCTAACTTTCAGGCCAAGGGAGCCGGTGTTTGTCCGCAGACAGCTTTCCGGGTCATGCGGCCAGCATGACTAAGCCGCTTCTGGCTTAACGGGACACTGTGACGAAAACCAGAGAGCACAGAAATGCTGTTTATCTTCCCGTCGCAGTGGTACCTATCTATCTACTTGCACTGGTATGCTTTCAAACTGCAAGATTGGCAGGAGCTGGGGCAGAGCAATGGGAGCTCACCACGTCACAAGGATTCAAACCGCCAACCTTCCGATCAGCAAGCCCAAGAGGCTCAGTGGTTTAGACAACAGTGTCACCCGCTCCCATGTAATGTATTATGAAAGGTCTTAATAAAAAATTATTGGGGAGAGGGACCACCTGTTGCCATGGTCTTCTTCTTTGGCGATGACTTGTAGCCGAGTAAGATTGTCTTCTATGAACACGGTCTTAACCAGTCATAGTCAAACTCAGCCCTCCAGATATTTTGGGACTATAACTCCCATCATCACTAGCTAACAGGATGTCCCGGGGGGAGGTTACCGTGAGGCGTGGCATGGTCAAGGGCCTGGGTCGAGGGTCTGCAGACTGACCTCCAAGGGCGAAGCGGGGTCCAACGCGAGAAGCTGGGCAAGGACGGGAACTCTGGAAGAACAGGTCTGGGTGCTGGCCGAAACAGGTCTTCAATGACTTTGCTCCTGCAACCTGGGACCGGGGTGACTGGCCTTTATCTTCTCTGAGGCCAGGGGCGGTCCCAGCCCCCAGGTGACCCGCCTCTCCTGGCCTTAAGGCGAGCACTCCTCCTGGGAGAAACCAGTTCCTTCCACCTCTCTGCCCTGAGCCTCTGAAGCTCAGGAGAGGCTGGAGGGTTACTGGACCCAGGGGGAGACTCACCTTCCCCTGACAGGGCTGGGAGAGGTGCACCTGTAGGCAATGTGTCCTCAATCACCTCCGGAGCCAGAGTGGATTCACCTGGTGCCTGCTCCTGAGGATCCGGCACAGGTGCAGGCGCTTCAGATTCAAGGTCCTGCCCCAACTCAGCCGGGCCTGGAGGCGGGGACTCCTGTGCAGGCCGGGATTCCTCCGGTTCAGCCTCTGAATCGGATTCCCAGGCCATCACACAGGACCAGTGGTCAGGGATGGTGGGAATTGTAGTCTCAAAACATCTGGAGGGCCAAGTTTGCCTGTGCCTGGTCTTAACAGTGAGTCCGTAAGTGACTGTGGAGGCCAATTCTGGATCCACACATCCTTCCACAGTGGGGACATAGTTGATCACAGGGTTGCCATGGTATTGCTTACGCAGATAGGAGCATGTTTTTGGTAACCAATGAATGTGATCACGGTGCTGATCACATTGTGTTCACGTGACGCTTTGTAGAGGAGCCATAAAAATATGAGCTCTATGCCTTGGAATGCTATGCTTTGGTGCTTTAACACATCTATTCCTCTCTTGAAATAAACTTTTCACAACTTTCCATGCCAGCAGTGATTTATTGGTATTTTTGAGTCTGCCCAAGAACTTTGCTGCAACTTCATGACAGAGTGTGGCTTTCTGCTGCTCTTTGAATCCAATGATGTGTTTATAGAGAATAGGCCCTCTTGGGATGTGAACGCTGTATAGACCCTTAAGACACCAGTCTCCACTGTGCCTCACTGTCCGAAAGGAAACTCAGACCCTTTTAAGTGCACCTGAAACCCCCCGAATCTTGCACCGCTCGGACACTGGGGTGCTGTGTAGCAGTATTCAGGCCCCAGAGTATTTGGCATAGCATTATTGCGTTAGTTTTTGGGGTGGGGAGAATATGCCTTCCATGAATTACAGTGATCTTGGGAGATGAGTGGGCAGATTTGAAGCATTTGTGGGCAGCGGGTGGACATGTTTTAAAATCTGAGGCAGCTAAGAGTCCTGCCCCCTCTTTTTTTGTTTAACTACGCAAAAGCCTTATCACTACTTTGCGGCAACTCAGCTCCTCTGGCCATGTTGTTGAGCTGATGTCAGGGGCAGCTCCACCCCCAATAATACCCCTGGGAATTATGCTATGGCATATTGTGGTGCCACTCCAAGGAGAATTCTGCCCCAGAACTGTGGCTGGAGCGCCCACGCAGCTGCTTGAAGTTGTGCCAAGGCTGCATCTTCTTCTCTGGTAGAATAACCTCAGCCATTTTGTAGGTTAAAGCACGAACCTTTCTCCTCAAATTCTTAAAATTTGCCCTTCCCAACTCCTGAAAATATCTCTTCCACAAGGGGCAAATAGTTCTCCAAATGGAGACAGGATGTTCAGCCCATACGGAATGGTCAGATAAAATATGGAAAGCTGGCAACCCCAAAGGATGCAATAGTTCATGTTTGTTCTCTGTGGCACGCTGACATTTTATACCTGCTATAAATCTAAGATGCTGCCTCTTTTCTGACAAGTTATGTGTCGGTACCAGAGAGGAACAAGGCTTAAACAGAGAAAGACTACAGAGAAAGAAGGCAAAAGCATTTTGAGTATGTGTGTGAAATTGCGTAAAATGGGGAGTTGCTTGTATCAGTTCAGCTGAGAGCTGTCCCTCCAGCTCGCATGCATGAGAATAATGAGAATAAATGTAAAATAATGGAGAATACAGACTCCCCCTCAATTATTTACCTTTGACAGCTTCTGTCCCCAAATCCTTTTCTCCTCAGACCAGCTAGGAATGTTTTGAGCAGGGAAAAAGGTACTTGACAAGTAAGGCTGTGGGGATGTGGGAGGGATGCCTTATTTATTATTATTATTATTATTATTATTATTACTACTACTATTACTGTTGTCAGCCCTTCTTTCCTATGTGGCTTCATGTTTAACATCATGCACACTGATTTATGTATCTCCCTTATCATGCTTCACTTATATTTATGCATGCTATTTGCTTTGGGGTTTTTTTTCCCCTCTCTTGCATGGAAAAGTTTACATCTTCAATAAAAATGCAGCTTTTTCAATAAAAACCACACGGCATTCTGTCATGTATATTTTGGCACTGAGGTCGCTCAGTTGAACATCATGAAAACGGCAAGAAGGAGAAGGGGGAGGGCGAGTATTTTGAGCATAGAAAAGAGCGGGAAAGAATTCTGGTCGCCCTTCACGGCACGGGTTCTTGTGGCCCTCAGCGTTCGGTCCCACTGCGTCAAGATGGCGTCTCTGGCTCCATCCCACTTCCCTGGTCCAGATAAACGAAACTGATATGGACTGCAGGGGCCAAAATAAACCTGCAGAGCCAACTTGGGATCTGTCAGGAAGAGGACTGGAATGTTGGGCTTCACACCGATACTGGAGGCGAGTTCATCCATGTAGACAACGTAATCTGTTTGTATGGTATCGCTCTGGCCGTACCTGAAAGGAAAGGAAAGGGGACGTTTGGCAGATATATTTCTAAGCAGAGCAGGGGAAAGCCAGAAGAAAACTGTCAGGAAACTTTATTCCCATCTGGCTAAATTGTGCCATCTAGAATGTCTGGGATTTTACACACCCTGCAATGAACCCAGTCCCTTGCTTCTGAATAAGCAGAAGTGAAGCTCATTGAAAGAACTCTGCGTCTAGCGGGAATTGCCTAGCTCTTCTGACATGTGCATGCAAAATCATTTAGGAGATAAATTTTTCATAATTTTCTGATTGGCCATGGATACCAATGATGCGATGGAGTAGAGTTTGTGACTGAGGCAAAAATCCAACATAGCTAAATTAAAGCATAAAAGCCTACAAAACCAAAAAACGTATTAATTGTAAAAACACAGCAGCAGCCTAAAACACTCGACAACAGTGATTATCCCTCATCCCCTTCAAAAGCTCTGTTACCTGGGGTTATGGAGCTCCACAACACAGGGGCCACTGTTGAAAAGTCCCTCTCCTTTGTGGCTGCTGAGGGCTTCTCCACCCTTTCCCTTCCTCTGCTCTTTCTAGGCAAGGCCCACAATTTAAAGTTCCATGTCTAAGAACCCTTTTCTTTTTTGTTCCGGAGCCTTTCCCCACGAAAACCCGCTCTTTAAAGCTCAGTTGGAGCAAAAGTCAGTCTGCGGAAAACCCCAATTGCTGTTTGCTCCAACTGAGCTCTAAAGAGCAGGTTTCCTGCCAGGGAAAAGCAGTAGGACAGGTGTGGGTGAGCCCTTCACCTTGCATAGAGTTAGGACAGCTGGTCCTTCAGGGTTGATGCTTTCAATATTTCCAAGAACGTTTTTTGTGATCTGCATGGAGAACCAGCTGGGGCAACTGTAGCATATACATGTGGACGATGGACTGATTGAAGCATATTGTAAATTTTAGCACAGAATCTTCAAACCACCTCATTGCAGGAAATCAAAGAATCCTTTAAAATGCAGGGAGATTGAGGAGTTTCCTCCTAGGTGAGCAGAAAACTAAAAACAAAACAAAAAAATCTAATATGTGTACTTAAAACTCACCATTTGAGCTTTTTCCCCATTTTCTCATCTATGTCATCCATCATGCTGCTCTGTGGAGGCAGCTTACATAAACCTGAAAAATAAGAAAGAACTAATGATCCCCTATGTCCTTTGAAACTCAGTTTCCCAAATGCATAACAAACATATGCACAAAAACACACCAATGTGCATGCAATCTGGAATACCCAGGTGAAGAAGCATAATAGGTTACTGGAACATAGGAAGCAGCCTTATACTGAATCAGACCACCAGTCTATTTTTTGTAGGGGGGGGGGTTTAAAGCCGGCTTTTCCGGGGGGGGGGGGACTGTTAAAAGTCCCTTCTCAGTGATGCATGCCCAAATTGGATTGGTGGCTACTTTTAACTTTAGGTAAAGGTAAAGGGACCCCTGACCATTAGGTCCAGTCGTGACCGACTCTGAGGTTGCGGCGCTCATCTCGCTTTATTGGCCGAGGAAGCCAGCGTACAGCTTCTGGGTCATGTGGCCAGCATGACTAAGCCGCTTCTGGCGAACCAGAGCAGCACACGGAAATGCCATTTACCTTCCCGCCGGAGTGGTACCTATTTATCTATTTGCACTTTGACGTGCTTTCGAACTGCTAGGTTGGCAGGAGCAGGGACCGAGCAATGGGAGCTCACCCTGTCACGGGGATTTGAACCGCTGACCTTCTGATTGGGAAGTCCTAGGCTCTGTGGTTTAAGCCACAGCACCACCCGCATCCCCACTTTTAACTTTAAGCAACCAAATAAACATGGGAGATCTTGAACATGGATCTCCAGATTAAGTCAGCTTCCTATGTTCATATTAAGATGGGAGACAGTGGCTTGTTTATTGCCACCTAGTATGTTAACGGAAGCATTGAGATTTGAAACAGGGGCTTCCAGCTCACAGGTCCGTTACTTAGCCATGATGCCGTGCTCACCTTTAAACACTCTCACGGCCCACCGGGCCTGAAGGTCTGCGGTTGGGATAGCTGCCCCAAGCGACTGGACTAAGCCAATAACCACCAGGGTGGGTTTTTCCAGCAGAGGAGGGACAATGCTTTTGTACAAGGTGACTTGGTCATTCCTGCATTTGATAATGGACTCGTCCTCCATGAATGGGTAGGCAAAGCTGTAGCCCGTTGCAAAAATGACATAGTCAAGGCCTTCCTGTGCAGTGCCATCTTGAAATATCGCAGACGTTTCCCTGAACTCCTTCACATTTGGCTTAACAACCACGGTTCCGCATGCGATGCGGCTCGGGAGGTCATCGTTGAAGACAGGCTCCTTGCGCGAGGTTCTGGGGTAGGGAGAGAAGAAGAAGAAGAAGAGGAGGAGGAGGAGGATTTGATATCCCACTTTATCTCCTTCTCTCAGTAAAAAGTGTTCTTTTTACTTTTAAAGAGGGGCTTAAAAGCAAAATCCAGACAGGCTCTCTTCTCCCCCAACCCAGGTTAAGAAGCCATCTGACCTGGAAATGAGTGCTTGGTGGTTGTGGAAAGGAGTGGAGTGCAGCTGACCTCATGGCACCCTGGGAAATTTCTCTTTCATCCAGAGAGTAGGTAGGTACTGAAGAAATCAAGTATCTTTTGCAATTTGGCTGCAGTTTATTCCTACATCTGTGCTGTGGCTCATGCAAAAGGCCCAAGAACTAATGTGGCAGAATACTACTCTTCTGTCTTGGGGTTACCTTGGAACAGGTCCCAGCCACCCAGAAAGCGTTCCTAAAATCACTCAGGATTTTTGCATAGGGTCAAAACAAGTTCTGAGAAAAACAAAAACAGTGGTTCTCTAGCAGTTGGGGATTGAAGTGAGTTTTGTGGCTGATTTGAACTATGTTGGTTTGTTGGGATTTGGCAAGTCAGTCTTAAGACATTGCTTGTAGGGTATGTTTTCCTGGTTGGGTTCTGGCCAAGATGATTTTTCTTCTTCTTTAGAAGTTTCTGTGAGCACTGGCTATTCTCTTCCAATCTCAAAGTTTGTATAAAGTTAACAGCTTGTACAAATCAAATTCACTTCAGAAGAGCATTTGAAATATTTTGCAGTTCTGCCACACCTCTTACTTGGCTATTTACATAAGAAAAATAATTCTTAATGTCTTTCCAGGAAAAGATAAGTGTTTGTTGCTTGATCTCATAAATGTTCTTGGCTAGAATATTGACTGAATATTTCGTTATATAATTGTTTTGTTAACAACTATATTTTTTCTAGAGGGTATGAAGGTTATAATTGCCCGTAACATAAAACCTAGATTCCACACCCACATGTACCTTCGTGGTTTCTCATTTAGCAGACCTTTGTCTTGCTTTATAATTTTCACTGAATGATTATGTAATCAAGTTTTCCAGAATTCAAGTGACAAGCCTCCAGCCAGAGTCAAAGCGGCCTCTGGGCATCAAAAGTTTTTAACGGCACAAAATACATAAACTTTGCTGAGTTGTTCTCTTATGGGTACATCTTTTTCTGCACCAATCATCTCCTGCTGCAGTTTTGCTCTTATAATGCAGTTTTAGTTAATATACTGTTATAAGGGGGGGCAAGTCTCCCCTAAAAATATCAAGAGGTAAACAGCAGAATGACTCAGCCATTAACCCAGGCTTCCTCAACCTCGGCCCTCCAGATGTTTTTCACCTACAACTCCCATGATCCCTAGCTCGCAGGACCAGTGGTCAGGGATGATGGGAATTGTAGTCCCAAAATATCTGGAGGGCTGAGGTTGAGGAAGCCTGCATTAACCCATTAAGAATGCCATTAACAGAAACTCTCTGGGCCAGGCAGAAAATGGGGGAAGCCCTTCCCTGAGGTGAGAGATAGTTAGCAGAGCCAAAAGGCCAAAGTGTTGGGATGGATGGATGGACAGAATTGCAGTGGGGGATGAGGTAAGTGAACAGGGGGGAAAGGTGTCACTTTTGCAGTCTGTTTTATGATGTTTGGAGTCTCTTGGAATCTGAGGCTATAGCAGTGGGAGGAATAGTACCCTCTTGGCATGTGAATGTGTTGCACTGTCTCCAACTAGATACAAGCTGTATATATATGTGTGTGTGTAAATAAGCCATATATCATAAAGACACTACAGACTCCACTGTGCCTCATTGTTGGGCACGACCAATCCACTTCAGAGAAAAAGTTACAGATCAGATAAGCCACATCCCCTCAAAAACCCCTCTCCTCATCTGCCTTTCTCTTTGATGGATGAAAAGAAACAGATTGACTTATCTCTCAGGGAGGGATGTAGCTGGGGGAAGATTTTGAACAAAACAATGGGTGGCAAAGAAAGAGTTTTCCCCGCCTCTTCCAGTTCCTCCACTCAACCTGAAGCTACAAACACCTCCTTTAGAAATCCCTCAGGGACACACAGCCACAAAACTGCGTGTAACTAGCTGCTCTGGTTTAATACGATTCTGCTTTGCTTTGTAAAGAGATTATCACAAGATCCTGTATGTGAAGTGCTTTGCATGTTCAAAAGCAGCATTCAAATGCTCCAGGTCATTTCATTTGCCCACCAACATGGGGTTTGGCTCCAAAGTGTTTGCGTTTTCAAAGCTAATCAACCTACAACCTCTTTAGTTTCCAATATTACCTATTAAGTGGCATCAGGCCATAATTCTCATGTTTGAACCATCTGTTCATTTGCTTCACATACAACCAGTCACTGATGGCTGTTGGGAGGGTGTTCCTGAGGAAGGTTTCAAAGCGACTGATGACCACCATGTCCCAGGGATAGCCGTTGTCCCAAACACGACTCATGACCCAGGATCCACTTCGAGAGCTGAGATAAACCTTTAAAAACAGGTAAGAGACAAGGCGAGAGACACACGCAAAAGAGGTTCACGTTACCAAACATCATTCTTGTGTAACATCTTCCTCACTCCATTCAGCGGAGCTTGCACATGAGCGGGCTCAGATGATTGCGTCCTGGTAAAGTGTGCCCAAAGGTTGCAAAATGATTGCAGCAGAAGTCTCCAAAGACTATTCTATTTCAGTGCTCTAGCATGAGCATATTTTGCCCGTTTCAAGAGACAGATGATGGTATAAACCACACGTGGAAAATTTGTGCTCCTTCACTTGTTTTGGGACTCCAACTCCCCTCTGGGTCTAACCATCATGGACAGTGGTCGGGAATCATGGGGATTTAGTCCAACAGTGTCTGAATGGCATCAGGCTGGCTAATTCAGTTGGCAATACTGGGCTAGACACACATAGTCTGACCTGATATAAGATAGTTTCCCAAGTTCCTTCCTCTAAAGGTAGAAGGACTCCTGACCATTAGGTCCAGTCGTGACCGACTCTGGGGTTGCGGCGCTCATCTCTCTTTATTGGCCGAGGGAGCCGGCGTACATCTTCCGGGTCATGTGGCCAGCATGACTAAGCCGCTTCTGGCGAACCAGAGCAGCGCACGGAAACACCGTTTACCTTCCCGCCACAGCGGTACCTATTTATCTACTTGCACTTTGATGTGTTTTCGAACTGCTAGGTTGGCAGGAGCAGGGACCAAGCAACGGGAGCTCACCCCGTCGCAGGGATTCGAACCGCCAACCTTCTGATCGGCAAGTCCTAGGCTCTGTGGTTTAACCCACAGCGCCACCTGCGTCTATTCCCCCACCTGCTCTACAGTTCTGTAGTGCAAATATGCCCTTCATTTGAGCACCTCCTAAAACTCTTCTGCAGCTTCCCCTACCCTCCGGAGCAGACTTGGAGAGGGGAGGAAAGGCCCATGGCTCAAAAGTAAAACCTGATAGGATGCTACACTGGGTACAAGCTTCCGTTCAGGAATCTGGGCTGTGGAACCTGTGGCTTTTCAGATCATCTCGCTCTACAGCTTTGATCATTGCTGGCCATTGGCCATGTTGACTAGGGCCAAGGGGGGTTGGAAGTGCAACGGCATCTAGAGCACCACGAGTTTCCCATCTCTGTTTTAAACATTCGTTTCAGCATGAATTTATAACCTTTCAGTCTGACAGGGAATAGATATAAGGAACTGCCTTACCTTGAGCCAAAGCAAACCCAGTACAGTGGTACCTTGGGTTAAGTACTTAATTTGTTCCGGAGGTCCGTTCTTAACCTGAAACTGTTTTTAACCTGAGGTACCACATTAGCTCGGGACGCGGGTGGCATGACTTAACTGCTTCTGGGACACCGTGACAGAAACCAGAGCACACAGAAATGCCATTTACCTTCCCACCACAGCGGTACCTATTTATCTACTTGCACTGGCATGCTTTCAAACTTCTAGGTTAGCAGGAGCTGGAACAGAGCAACAAGAGCACCACCAATGTCCTGCATGCAAGACATAGGATTCATCCCTTCCCCATAACTCCACATTCCCCACCCCACTAACTAGCGCCTGCACAGCAGCCAAAACCTAAGCATTTCCAAGTCCATTAGACTCAAATGGGGCACTTAATATTTCTCCCACTGAAATCGGCGGGACTTAAAAGTGCTTACTCTTTGGCTGCCGATTATTAAGCAGAATGAGACCTCCCAAGCACCGTGGGAGAAGGTACCTGCGAGGCTGTGGCACTCAGCTCCACAGCAATGTCACAGCCGGAATTCCCAAGGCCAATGACCAGGACTTTCTTCCCCTTGAACTTTTCGGGTCCCTTGTAATCCCGGCTATGGAAAACTCTGCCCTTGAACTTCTCTATCCCTGCGCAGAAAAGTGGAAAACGAATAAATGTTTTAAACAAACAAAGACTTACAAATGGATCTTGTTGGCATTAAGGCACTGTGAACTGCAAGACTTTATTATCTGGGTTCTTGATGACTTTGGTAGCACAACTGTTAATTTCACAAGTCCTCAGACAATTATTCAAAGCCTGCAAAGTGATCTCGTAATAAACTCTAGGCCAGGCATAGGCAAACTCCGGCCCTCCAGATGTTTGGGACTACAATTCCCATCATCCCTAGCTAACAGCACCAGTGGTCAGGGATGATGGGAATTGTAGTCCCAAACATCTGGAGGGCCAGAGTTTGCCTATGCCTGCTCTAGGCTGTATTTGTTTGTTTCGCCCTTGTCATTAGCCTAACTTGAATCCTTCTCAGTGACAAGGGCGAAACAAACAAATGCAGCCTAGAGCAGACACTCTTTCCATTTTCTTGCGGTGGCGATGGGTGTGTAGCCAGACTTGGACATTTGGGCACTTGAGGTGGGAAATCTGAAACAGTGCCATTGCTGTGGTAAAATATAGTAACAAACGAAACTGACCCCCCTGAATGTGCTGCATGAAGTAACCACTTCATTTCCCTCACCCTTAGCCCAGAGGAACCTTCAACAATGCCTGAAGTCAACCTGAAGTCAACTGGACTTTACCTCTGTCCTCCACTGAGAGATAGTAAAAGGCATAGAGGCCTCTCACACCACAGCAGTTTGTTAACTGGAGCTCACATTATGTTTAATCATTTTTATTTTTATTTTGTATTGTCACTTACCCGGAAAGCTATTCGTTGGAATATTCGGATAGACATGATGTCCGGAGCAAATCATAACAGCATCAAATACGACTGATTCCACCTTCCCATCCTTTTCTATTACGACTTCCCATTGGCCAGAAACAGGGTAATCTGGGCGTTTCCTAATTTTACTCACAAGAGTCTTTGAGGAAATGTTCAAGAAAGTGTATCAGTGTGGTTTCGGCTTGAAAGGTAGACATAATTAAGTCGTGAGTCCAGGGTCTGATTTACCAGAAAGGGCTGTGTCAGGCAGGGCTTGTCTAAATGTCACCTGATTGGAGTAAGGGATTTGACAAAAGAATCCTGCATCAGGATCCACACTCTCTTTCTAGTCCTGCACAAGCTAAAATGCAACCCCCCTTTGGCAGAAAGGCCAAAAGCAGCAGGACAGAGGAGAAGAGCACACAGACACAAAAGTTCAGCCAATGGCAACCATGCTGATGAATTACGGGCTGAACTTGCTCTTTCTGCCTCCACACATGGAACTTCTGGAACCATGTAAACACAGCTTCCTGTGGAGAGATTGATTCAATCTTCAGATATTTCTAATTTGAATGCTGCCTGTCTGTAGGTCTGCTGCTTCTAAATTAACCTCAACTTAGGCCTTTCCTGTTGGAATGTTCAGGGAGGCAGGAGAGGATATATTGTTTGATTATAGCCTTTCCAGCTTGTGTTAACATGTTCACAATTTAGCAGAGTAACACTCCCCTTTTTAAACCCACAGCGGATGCATTTGCTCAGGCTCGCTAAAGCCTCTATAATAACTGTTCTGGTATTTTCCCCTTATTCCCTCATAAAAGATAAGACATGATACAGTCTTCTATAAAAGTACACAAAGAGTTTACTCACATTCTGTTCACAGTCGGATCCCAGAAGGCAGACTTATCTTATAAAAGTAACATGCACTTGGAAACTATCTCATAAGGAGACAGTCCCTTTGTCCTCTCTTGGCTGGAGGCCAAGAGAGCATCTTTGGCTAAGCAGATGTTGCTTCTTCCACGAAAGTAGTCACAGAGAGAGAGATGGCTGCCCTGACCTGTGCTTTTGTCCTTACCTGCACAGGTGAGGCCACGCCCACCTCTAGTCACATGCAGAGGAAGTCTGTCCCAGCCCAGAAGGAAACAGGAAGTTTACCTGCTGGCTGGACAAACATTCCTCCCCATGTGTAAACATGTTCACTCTAGGAATGTTGTACTTGACTGCTCTTGTGTTTCACATCCAACATTTCCTCCATGCTTTCCAGGCACAGCCTGCACTTTAAAGCTCCATGTCCAAGTGTGCTTTTCCCTTTCCTTTTTTTTTTTTTTGCTCTGGAGGTCTCCCCCCCAAAACCTGCTCTTTACTGCTGAATTGGAGCAAACGACAAACTGTGAAAAAACCCACACTGCCATTGGTTGCGCTTCAGCTTTAATGTGCTCCAGGGCAGAAAAGAAAAAAGAAAGAATATTCCAACATGGAGCTTTAAAGCATGTGTCTGCAAAGAGTAAAAGCATACATGTGGATAAGCCCTTAGCAGCTGTCCCATCAAGCTCTGCTTTTCAGCACCCTGGACCTGAAGAAGAGAGCCCAGATCATGGATGCTGACATTTTCAAATGCTCTGGAGAAGCTGTTTGAACTCTTGCAAAATGATTTGCCCTGCTGGGGCCAATTATTGTATCCACTGATAATTGTCACGGCACACAAGCCCCATGCATACCCACAATCTCCCGTCAGTTCGATTGCAATTTCTTACCTTAAACTTTATGTATTTGACAAGATTGAAGTGTTTGGCATACAACTGGATATATTCTTGAAGCTTGGAGTTGTGCATGTAATTTGGGAATTCTTCTGGGAAAGGGAAGTCTGGAAAGCACATCATTTCTTTGCAAGAGTTGGTGAACACAGAGTGGTAAATACTGGCTCTGCCTTCCTCTGCAGACTCCTAATAGGGAACACGAGACAAAGCATGAACAATAGAAAATAAACACAGCTTCAGGAGGTGAATATCCTTACAGTTAACGTGCAACTGGGATGTTACATGCCCAGCTTTCCTTCAAATACAATACAGTAGATTTCTCATCAGAAGATGAAGGTACTAATGCTATTCCAGGCTGCATCAACAGATGTTGTGAACCACCCTGAGATCTACAGATGAACAGCAATACACAACTTTAATATAGAAAATATATAAAAATAAAGTATAGTGGCCAGATCAAGGGAAGTAATAGTACCACTCAATTCTGCCTTGGTCAGATCACACCTGGAATAAAGTAAAGGTAAAGGACCCCTGACAGTTAAGTCCAGTCACAAATAACTCTGGGGTTGCAGCGCTCATTTCGCTTTACTGGCTGAGGGAGCCGGTGTTTGTCCGCAGACAGTTTTTCTGGGTCATGTGGCCAGTATGACTAAGCTGCTTCAGGCAAAACCAGAGCAGTGCATGGAAACGCCGTTTACCTTCCCCCCAGAGCTAGGAAGGCTAGGTTGGCAGGAGCTGGGACCAAGCAATGGGAGCTCACCCCGTCGCGGGGATTCGAATCGCCGACCTTCCGATCGGCAAGCCCTAGGCTCAGTGGTTTAGACCACAGCGCCACTCTGGAATACTGTGTCTAATTCTGGGCACCACAATTTAAGAAGGAAGTTGACAAGCTGGAATGTGTACAGCGGAGATCAACTAAGATGACCAAGGGTCTGGAAACCAAGCCTTATGAGGAATGGCTAAGGAAGTTGAGTATGTTTAGCCTGGGAAACAGGAGACTGAGAGGAGATATGACAGCCATCGTCGAATATCTAAAGCGTTGTCCTTTTGGAAGATGGAGCAAGCTTGCTTTCTCCTCCTCCAGTGGGTAAGACCAATGGCTTCAAGTTATAAGATAGAAGATTCCAACTAAACATCAGGAATAACTTTCTGACAGGAAAAAGAAGAAGAGTTTGTGTTTGATATCGCACTTTATCACTACCGTAAGGAGTCTCAAAGCAGCTAACAATCTCCTTTCCCTTCCTCCCCCACAACAAACACTCTGTGAGGTGAGTGAGGCTGAGAGACTTCAGAGAAGTGTGACTAGCCCAAGGTCACCCAGCAGCTGCATGTGGAGGAGCGGGGAAGCGAACCCAGTTCACCAGATTACAAGTCGACCGCTCTTAATCACTACACCACACTGGCTCTCCAGTAAGAGCTGTTCAACAGTAGAAAAGACACCCAGAAGAGGTGGTAGACGCTCCTTCCTTGGAGGTTTTTAGCAGAGGTTGGATGGCCATCTGTCATGTATGATGTAGTTGAGATTCCC
The DNA here is from genome assembly GCA_034642415.1 of Podarcis siculus. Classification (NCBI taxonomy): domain Eukaryota; kingdom Metazoa; phylum Chordata; class Lepidosauria; order Squamata; family Lacertidae; genus Podarcis; species Podarcis siculus. The sequence goes on from JAXCMG010000113.1 coordinate 75,466, forward strand.
GCATTGCAACGGTTGGACTAGAGGACTCTTGGGTTCCTTCCAACTCTACAATTCTGTGATTCTAATATTCTGTGCTGCCTCCGTCCTTTCAAAAGTCCGGAACAGACCAGTGGCGAATGGTTGGGATTACATGACACTTTCCATCACTTTTTCCATAAGTGTGCCATGCAATTGGACGCCTTGCTTTTTGGGAAGTCCCAGATTGTATGTAGAGAGGCTACACATGCCCAACTTGCATACATTCTGAACATACCAAGGGGACACAAAGTGTTAAAGTCAGGTGTGGTAAACAGCAGGAACAACCTCCTGCTCCCCTTGTGTGCCAATAATAATAATAATAATAATAATATATGATTTATACCCCACCCATCTAGCTTGGCTTCCCCAGCCACTCTGGGCGGCTTCCAACAAAATATTAAAATACAGTGGTCTGTTAAGCATTAAAAGCTTCTTTAAACAGGGCTGCCTTCAGATGTCTTCTAAAAATCTGGTAGTTGTTGTTCTCTTTGACATCTGGTGGGAGGGCGTTCCACAGGGCGGGTGCCACTACCCAGAAGGCCCTCTGTCTGGTTCCCTGTAACTTGGCTTCTCGCAGTGAGGGAACAGCCAGAAGGCCCTCGGTGCTGGACCTCAGTGTTGGGGCAGAACAATGGGGGTGGAGATGCTCCTTCAGGTATACTGGGCCGAGGCCATTTAGGGCTTTAAAGGTCAGCACACCAACACTTTGAATTGTGCTCAGAAACATACTGGGAGCCAATGTAGGTCTTTCAAGACTGGTGTTATGTGGTTTCGGCGGCTGCTCCCAGTCACCAGTCTAGCTGCCGCATTCTGGATTAGTTGTAGTTTCACATCATGCTGCTAGCTTGTCTGTACAGTGGTACCTCAGGTTAAGTACTTAATTCGTTCCAGAGGTCTGTACTTAACCTGAAATTGTTCTTAACCTGGAGACCACTTTAGCTAATGAGGCCTCCTGCTGCTGCCGCGCCACCGGAGCATGATTTCTGTTCTCATCCTGAAGCAAAGTTCTTAACCTGAAGCAGTATTTCTGGGTTAGCAGAGTGTGTAACCTGAAGCGTATGTAACCTGAAGCGTATGTAACCTGAGGTACCACTGTATATGATGTAGGGGAGCCCTACATGTTTCCATCAGTCTGTCCCTTCACACATTTGTTTGTTTGTTTGCATGTGAGGCAGGGACTCTTGGCCACAGGAAGGAGGAACAGTTGAGACAACCCACTCACATGTGCTTTCAACATTTTATGTGAACCTCCCTAGAGAGATCGCATGCAGTGCTGCAGCATTGGGGGGTTCCAGTGAAACCAAAGGGCCTATGCTACTATATGTAGGAGTAACTCAGTTTAAAGAATTTTGAAATCATAAGCCATATATTGTCATACTTTGGTTCATAAACTGGGGTGGGGGGGAGTTCTCTTGTGGTGGTGTTGGAAGGGGCAGTTAGTACACTAACAAGCAGGGTGGATAAAAATCAATGATTTTTTTAAAAAATAAAACCAGGGGTTTTTTTAATTTAAATTGATTTTTTTAAAATTTAAATCAGATTTCTTTGATTTGAATCGGATTTTTAAAATAAAATACTTTTGGAGGGAAAATCTTTCTAAAGATAGTTTTCCATTTAAGTTACATTATATTCCAAAGGCTATTCATCAGGAGATAAGGATTTGTTTTAAGTTTTTCATGTGTGCTAAAACTCAGTCTAAGGATTTTGTTTTTGTTTTTTAAAGTTTAACCATATCAGTTAACAAACATGGATACGTATGCTATAATGTTACTGTTTTAGTTAAATAAATTGTTTAAATTGTTATTAAGGAAATGATTATTTTTCTCCTTCCAATAAAGTAGAGCAGAAAAGTTGTCCAAATATAAACAGTTAACTTATTAAACCTCACAATAATTTCATAATTACCTGTCAATGTATTTCTAATAGTATAACCAAATCAGTAATTTTTGATATAACTGTAAAAACTACTCTGAAAATTTATTATTCCAAAAATGAAACCTTCCTCTGGTTGTAAATATTAAGATTATACCAGCAAGAATGAGTCTTTATGTGAAATAATAATAATAATGATTTAAATCAAGTCTTACTGACTAGTGATTTAAATAGATTTGATTTAAATCAAATCCACCCTGCTCATTCTGAAGCAGGCAGAGGGTTCCTCCTCACATCTGCCAGGACCTGAGTGAGTTAAATGTCCCTGGCAGAGGAACTGCATTGATCCACGCTAGATCACGCTAGCTACACGCCCTGTAAAAATGCTTGCAAGCAGGGCCAGGGCCATGCAACTGCTGACCCCAGCTCTACCTTCCCCCACAACAAGGCCCTAGTGCAAACAGCTCAAGCCTTTGATGACTTCGCTTTCAATGCTTACAAAGTTGACCTACAGGATGACTGTCCATCTCTAGTCCCGGAAAGAACTAATGGCATTTCTTTATGTGCAGGAGGGTTCAAGGCGATCCTTTTCTATGGCTGTTCTAATGCCAGCTTTAGATCAGTGCCCCAGTGTGGAAATCTTTACACAAAACTGCAGGCTACCCACGCACAGTTACTCATGGTGGGCTGGGTGGGGCAGAAAGAAGGGGACTCAACTAAAAATAAAAAATAAATTAAAGACATTTTAGTGGCATTAAGGCAATTGCCACTTTGGAAGCAATCTAAAGATTATGGCAGGCTATTGTCTAGGCAGGCAGTTTTTCCGTGTTCTGTGTTCTCGGATTACTCTTCTGTAAATAGTTAAGAATGGTTATATAACAGACCAAAAAAAGCAGTCTATTCACAAGCAATGAAAAAGGAGAAACCCAGGTGCTTCTTAACTGCACTCTAATTAGCAAGTAAAGAGGCTTATGTGATTTTTATGGCCTCTCTGGGAATCCTCACAGCACCCAGGGCACATTTTGCTTTTTATTTTATTTTATTTTTGCTTTAAAAGGAGTATGGGTGCCAGGCTCCCTTAAATTCCTAGCTCAAGCGGGTGTTAGAATTTGGTGGGGGTTAAACTGGATGCTGGGACGCGGGTGGTGCTGTGGGTTAAACCACAGAGCCTAGGACTTGCCGATCAGAAGGTCGGCGGCTCGAATCCCCGCAACAGGGTGAGCTCCCGTTGCCCGGTCCCTGATCCTGCCAACCTAGCAGTTGAAAAGCACGTCAAAGTACAAGTAGATAAATAGGTACCACTCAGGCGGGAAGGTAAACGGCGTTTCCGTGCGCTGCTCTGGTTCGCCAGAAGCGGCTTAGTCATGCTGGCCACATGACCCGGAAGCTGTACGCCGGCTCCCTTGGCCAATAAAGCGAGATGAGCGCCGCAACCCCAGAGTCGGTCATGACTGGACCTAATGGTCAAGGGTCCCTTTACCTTTTTAAGCTGGATGCCAGATTCCTAAACCAGCTTCCTGTGTTCAGGAACTCACCTGGGGTGATGGGTCATTAGGAGAAGAAAAACATGACAAGCGTTAGGAAAGTGAAAGAGAGGGGGCTCTGCACCAGACAGTAAATGGGAGGGAATCTTCGCTCAACTCAGAGTTGGTATGAAAAGAGAGGCAGAGTTTGAGGCAGAGCTGAGAGTTGGCTGGAATGTGACCTGTAGGATAGAGAGGGTCAGAGCAACGTCTGATTTCTGTTTGAATCCAAGGTTGTGGCTATGGGAGAAACAGGACCCCTTTGAGTTGTCAAGGCTGTGAACCCCTCCATCGCAGACTCAAGTTTTATATGTGTCTAAATACACCATATATCCTAAAGACACCACAAAGATGCCTAGGACCCTCGTACCTACGGGACCGCCTCTCCTGGTATGTCCCAAGGAGGGCCTTACGGTCTTCAAATAAAAACACCCTGGAGGTCCCGGAACACCGGGAGGTTAGGCTGGCCTCAACCAGAGCCAGGGCCTTTCAGTACTGGCCCTGACTTGGTGGAACGCTCTGTCACAAGAGACTAGGGCTCTGCGGGACTTGACATCTTTCCATAGGCCCTGCAAGACAGAGCTGGTCCACCAGGCCTTTGGCCAAGGCACAGTCTGACCCCCTCTCTCCTCCTGTAATCTTTATGGAACTCTAGCCCAATGGTTTCCATTAATTTGATTCTGAACTGATTTTATGTGATTTTATTTTTACTGTTGTTAGCTGCTCTGAGCCCGGCTTTGGCTGGGGAGGGCAGGATATAAATTAATAATAATAATAATAATAATAATAATAATAATAATAATAATAATCCACTGTCCTTTATTCTGAGGAAACCCAACGCAGAATCATAGAATTGGAGGGAACCATGCTGTGGGTTAAACCACAGAGCCTAGGACTTGCCGATCAGAAGGTCGGCGGTTCGGATCCCCACGGCGGGGTGAGCTCCCGTTCCTCGGTCCCAGCTCCTGCCAACCTAGCAGTTCAAAAGCATGTCAAAGTGCAAGTAGATAAATAGGTACTGCTCCGACGGGAAGGTAAACGGCATTTCCGTGTGCTGCTCTGGTTTGCCAGAAGTGGCTTAGTCATGCCGGCCACATGACCTGGAAGCTGTACACCGACTCCCTCGGCCAATAAAGCGAGATGAGCGCCACAACCCAAGAGTTGGCCACGACTGGACCTAATGGTCAGGGGTCCCTTTACCTTTACCTTATGAGCATACTTTAAACAAATAATAATAATGGTATTAGCCACCCATCTGACTGGGTTGCCCCAGCCACCCTGGGCAACTGAACCCCTGGATTCACTTAAAGAATAAATAAATTGGTTGTTATATTGATATATTGGACACTTTTCAATTTCTAGTATGTGAAGGTTAATCTTAGGGACAAGTTACTTAATCTTGTTAGAAGATCAACCATTTCACATCTGACTTCTTTCACAACTCTTGGGTGGATGCCAACTGGACCCGATGATTTGTCTTTTTTATTTTATTTTGTTAGTATGGCCTAGGACGTCATCTCCCTGTTGCACTATTTGACTCCATGGAGGATAGAGAAGTATGTTTAACACATCACAATACCTAACCTATAAATATCATCTTTTACTCTTTTGCTATTGAAATGGAAGGGTACATTTTAGAAACAGTTCACAAAACAGCTGCTCAAAATGCTTGCTTATAAGAATTTGTGGAACGACTCTGGTCATACTGAGACGGTCAACTTTTATTGCAAACCATTCCACTTTAGATGTCAGGTTGGGCCCACACGAGTGAATAGTTCTCTGCTGCTAAAATCCCATTCACATAGAAAACTACTAGGAAGAAGAGGTCCCAGTCTTCTCCCTGACATACTAGCTTTCTATGAGCAGGGACTTTTTGTATACTGGGGGTCCTGCAGCCTGGACCCCTGGCACAGGTTTAAAATGGAGACCTAGGCCTATTTCAAGTGGAGAGTGGCAACAGTTGTTTTCAGAAAGTTGAAGGCGGTTTGAAAGAAGGATTATTGCTTGTATACCAATCCCACTTTCTTCCATGCTAAACAAGTTTTGCAGAGGTTTCAACGGTCTGTAAAAGAAAGATGTATGTTCGGCATGAGAAGCACTGCCTCTCTTAAACTGGAAAATGCCTTAAAACCACATGATTAGCAGCAATAAGGGTTATTCCAGGTTTTGCAACAACCAGCTTGAGGGCAATAGTCACATTGGCAATGCTATGAAATTCCCTGAACTTATTAACTGTTCTCAGTTGATGCCCGACCAGTTATGCATTTGACTCTGGCTGACTCTGCTGAACTGCTGAACTGCAGCAAAGGTCTTTTGTGTTTGCAGACTAAAGTGACTCTTTGTGACTTTTTCATCCCCACCAAAAATTGTCCGATGAATCTGGCACATAGCACAATAGATGGCAAAACAACTCATAATGACAGAACAAGCAACACTTAAGAAGTTTCTTCCATGGGTTCCTCCATGTTCATCTCCCCAAATTATTTTTTGGAAGTCAAATGCACATTTCCAACAAAATGAGTTGTAAAACAGGTTCAATCAATCAATATGAACGTTTTTTGTAATCATCAAGTTGACACATTTTTACAACTAGATATCTGTGGCGCTGTGGTCTAAACCACTGAGCCTCTTGGCCTTGCCAATCAGAAGGTCAGTGGTTCGGATCTGCGGGATGGGGTGAGCTCCCATTGCTCTGTCTCAGCTTCTGCCAACCCAGCAGTTCGAAACACACCAATGCGAGTAGATAAATAGGTGCCACTGCAGCGGGAAGGTAAACAGCGTTTACATGTGCTCTGCTTTCCACCACGGTGTTCCGTTGCGCCAGAAGCGGTTCAGTCATGTTGTCCACATGACCTGGAAAGCTGTCTGTGGACAAATGCCAGCTCCCTCGGCCTGAAAGCGAGATGAGCGCCGCAACCCCATAGTCTCCTTGGACTGGACTCAGCCATCCAGGGGTTCTTTACCTTTGCAAGTCAAAATCTCTAAGCATGACTGCAGCTCTCCATGTCTTGTGATTAGATCTAATACCAAATCACATCAGGTCAGATCCAGCCAGCCAAATACGTTGGGATTGCAGGCTTCAGTCATAAGGAGGGAAATATGTAACAAGCTACAAGACCAGCACATTCAGTGGACAGATGGGATATTAGTCCCTGAATACACACTCACCGTGAACCGCCACAGTCCCCCAATGCCATCACTCCTCTCAAAGCAGGTAGGCTCCAGTCCTTCATCCAGGCAGCATTTGATGGATGCCAGTCCACTCACTCCTGCTCCAATAACTGCTACTGTTTTTACCATGGTCACCTAGAACAGGGGGAATTGTACAGATTCTTCCTCAGAACCAGTTAAAATCATCATCATCAACAACAACAACACCCTCCCCCTTTATTTCATTAAAAAATAGTACAACAAAACACAACTTCAGCACATTCTGTTTGCCCCAGTGATGCCCACCCACCATTTTGACTCATTTGGTGTACCAGTGAAAACTCCCCATGAACCACCCACCCCTCTCTGTTTTCCCCCACCCCCAAGGACTACTTGAAGTCACTGAGAACCAATAAATCTAAAACAGATGAAATAGAAAAAAAGATAAAATAAGGGGAAGCAAAAATACAGAGAAACGAAACAAAAACGTATCTCCTTTGCCATTTTATATGCAGTATGTTACTAGTCTCCAAAGACCCCCCAAAGGATCTTGGGCCCCCATCCTAAATGATTTTCCAAACCCCGACACAACTCACAACCAAAAAGCTCGTCCTTGCCTCCGTGAGCATTCACACACACTCTTGCAAACCCGGAATCATACACTCACAGCATGAATGCAAAGTTTCCCCACCTCTTGGAAAGCCTGTCCTCCTGACTCTAAAACGACCAGCAATAGTTGGCATTCTCAGCCTAGCTAGGCTTCCAGTGAGCTAGCTTCCCACCACTGCAAACATGTCCTGCACCATTTCTTTAAAAAATAATTTTTATTTTTAAAAAATTCTTAGGTTACAGAAAGGTTATGTGCACCCTCTCTTTTCTTTTCAGGTCTTTTCTGCAGATCAGTTCCATTCAATGTGAGAAAGGGAGGACACAGCTGCTGAAAAGTGCCTCAAAAAGTCCACAGCAGAGCAAGGCTTCTACTCCCATCAGATTTTTGGTATTAGGGTCAGGCTACCCCTACTCAAGCCCTAGAGATGCCATGGGCTTGGAGAAGCCCCTGTGGCTACAGGGCTTTGAAACATGAACATCTGTATGAGCAGCAAAGCTGCTTACACGAACCTTGCCCTTTCCTCCAGCTGCAGCCTGTTAGGCTGTAACTACAACAGAATGAGGATTTGGCAGATACAGACTCAATGAGTCTGGAGAAAGATGCTGCGATTCGCCCCCTGCCAATTCCAGCTGTACTTTCCCTTATGTTGCCACTAGTATCACCTTACTTTTCCTTGTTTGCTGCTCCTCTTCTTCCAGTCCTGCCAGCTCCCTGTCCGCATGCAAGTGGGATTCGCCAGAGAAGGCAAAACTTCTCCCTCTTAGCTTTGGAAATGTGGGAGGAGTTTATCTGAAAGCCAAGAGGCACGACATACATTATCTGGGCTGACTCTGGTACTATATCCATTCCCTGTCCTCAGGGAAATGTTGGTTTGGATAGTAGCTCACTTCTGCCTTAAGTTCTGTACAGGCGTGTTCTAGCGCTGCCATATTTTGAAGAGCAAAAAAGAGGACAGATGTGCAAGGACACATTTATAGGTGGGCCGGGGGGGAGGAAGGGGGGGAAAGCAGTACTAGCGTGTGGGTGCAGTAAAAGACAAAAGGGGTATGGAAATATTTAATAATGGTAATAAAAATGAAAGTTAAAAATAAAAATGAGGGGGCAATAATTAAGAGGTGTCAGCGAAAGCAGAGTAGAAAGAGAAATGGAGAAGGGGATTAAAGAGAAAAGGAAGGGGGGAATGGCTAAAAATACAAAAACGAACCAAAAAAAGCTGTGTGTGTATATATCTAATCAGGATGAGATTGGTTATTGCCGTGTCTGGAGATTGGAGCTGTTCCTGAGGGCTAGGATTGCATCATCGAGGGAAAGCTCTTGTTAACTCAGGCCTCCCCAGCAGTGGTGGAGGAAGGGGGTGCGGTAGGCACGGTCCGCCCAGGGTGTCACCACTGAGGTGGGTGACTAAATGCTGGGCAGCACTCACCGCGGGGCCTGCAGCGCACCCAAGCCACGCGTCTCACCTGGGAGAGATGCAGTGGCTTTGGCGCACGCAGGCTGCCCAAACAGTCCGCCCACTGCCTCCCCTCCAGCTGTCGAGCGGCTGAGTGGGAGGAGGCAGACAGACTCCTGAGGCCCTGCAATGCGCCCCGCCGCTGGGCACACCGCCCCAGGCGCCCAAGCAGCTTCCTCCACTGCTGCTCGCTCATGGGTGCTGCCATTTTCAGTCTCCTCTGCACTCGCCCATTGTTATGTACTGAGTTGAATAGGATCCAAAATGCAGCAGCCTGATTGGTCCTAGAACAATTGGATTCAGAATGCAGCAGTCTGATTGGTCCTAGAACAATAGGATCCAGAATGCAGCAGTCTGATTGGTCCTAGAACAATAGGATCCAGAATGCAGCAGTCGGATTGGTCCACAGGAGCCACCAATCCAGCTCCAGGTGGATGTGAATCCGCAACCTGATTGGCCTACAGGAGAATCCCGGAATTAGCCAATCACATGGGGCCCATTGTGTAAATAATGTATATAAAGCAGACATTCTGGGGGAACGTTCATTCCTCCTCAACACTATGAGCTGAATAAAGAGCACAAAATCCACTCTCGACTCGAGTATATTTTACTGGCAACGAGGATGGGATCCCGCTGAGCTGACCGCCACACACAGCACCGCAGTACCGCCACCTGCCGCACCACTGGCTCGCACCATGTATCCAGGCTTCAGCTCCAGGCCCCAAGGAACTTGGAATGGCAACCGACAGCAGCTTCTAATAGATAAATAAATAAATGGGACCAAACCAAGTGATCCAAGCCAAAACAAAACAAATTACTCACCGCTTGGGCTTGGGGAGTGGGTCTGATCCACAGCAGCAGACTCCTGCGGCTTAGCTGTCCAGGGATCGATGAAGCAGCTGTGGTCCTGGGGGGTACACGAGTGGCACCATGGTCTAAACCACCGAGCTTCTTGGGCTTGCCAATCAGAAGGTCGTGGTTCGAATCCCCGCAATGGGGTGAGCTCCCATTGCTTTGTCACAACTCTGCCCTCCTAGTAGTTCAAAAGCGCTTCCGAAAATAGATAAATAGGTACCGCTGTGGTGGGAAGGTAAACAGTGTTTCCGTGCACTTATGGTGTTCCGTTGCACCAGAAGCAGTTTAGTCAATTTGGCCACATGATCCGGAAAGCTGTCTGTGGGCAAACACCATCTCCATCGGCCTGAAGTGAGATGAGCGCCACACCCCATAGTCACCTTTGACTGGACTTAACCACACAGGGGTCCTTTACCTTACCTTTACCTGGGAGAAGCAGCACCAGGAGCCACCGTGCTCCCTCTGCCATACATCACAGGTCTCGGCTTTCGGTCCCTGGCTTTGTGGCACTGGGTTGGCAACCCTAGCTGTTCACATCTTTCTTTACTATGTCGTAGGATGTTGGTAGAAATATAGATAGATAAAATAAGTTATGGCACCTTTCTGTTTGTTTGCTTAAAGAAGGTAGAATTCCAGGAGGGCACTGAGTAATTTATTTTCTTTCTGAAAATGGGGCGGTATGCCAAATAAGTTTGAGAACCTCTAGGCCACATGATGGCAGCTAGGGGGTGGCATTTCAGAGTAGGTCTGGACACACATAATGACGCATGTTTGACCAGACGGTTTTGCTAAATTGCCTGCCTCAGCAGCCCGATTCTGACCCTAAGGTGGATAAAATAGGAACTTGAGGTGGCAAGCTGGTCAAAGGCAATACAGTGGTACCTCGGGTTACAGACGCTTCAGGTTACAGACACTTCAGGTTACAGACTCCGCTAAAGCGTGTTCTCCAATAAATGAGAGCACGTGTTGGGGTGTGGGCCACCAGGCCAGGCCTCTTGTTGCCAGGCAGGTTAATAGTTGTTGCCTGGCATCATGATTGGGTAACCGGGTTGCTGGGGCAAATTGTATGTTGCAAATTGGGTGGGTGGGACCATAGTCTTTAAATATTGGTGCACTCTGGTTTCTCTTTCTCTTTGCAGAGTGCATCGGATCACCCGCCCGCCCGCCCTCTTTCCGGTTGACCTTGCTTTGCCTGTCATGGGGTCGTCTGCTTTGGAGCGGGGGCCTAGTAGGAATTTTGCCATTTGGTGATTGGCTGTGCCATTTGGTTTTTGCCTACTACTCAGCAATTTGTCACAACTTGTAAGGTTGCGGTTAGGCATTGGTTATAATATGCTGGTGGTGGAGGGGTCAGGATAGGCTGGGCCTGCCCCTCCTATTGCGCTGAAGGGAATTCCGTTAAAGGAATCCTGGGGCTTGCCATGATTTCGTCCAATCCCTGTTATGGGACCAGGGCCGCCCAATCCCTGTTATGGGAATCCTTGTTATAGGACCGGGCAGGCAAGTTTTCGGGGAGCTGCTGGGGTGAGCGGCGTGGGTCCGACGCTTAGCTCAAATGACCCCCAAGTTTGACTTTCTCTTCTACTGGCTACCGATCGGACCTTGGGATGTCAGTTCTGTCCCAGGCGGGGGGACAGATAGTCATAACCAATGTCTAAACAACCACTCACTAATTTTGTATTTTAATAAAGTTGTGGCCAAAATAGTGCCCAAAAACCTAAACTAAAATTACGTGTTATGTGTGAAGTTATTTGAGGGGTGGCCTGGGGACCTACACACGCAACCCAGAAATAGTATCTTCAGGTTAAGAACTTTGCTTCAGGATGAGAACAGAAATCATGCTCCGGCGGCATGGCGGCAGCAGGAGGCCCCATTAGCTAAAGTGGTACCTCAGGTTAAGAACAGTTTCAGATTAAGAAAGGACTTTGAGAACGAATTAAGTTCTTAACCTGAGGTACCACTGTATATATTAATTACATTCTTTGCAGCATTTGACTCCCACTCCATCCCCCAAACAATTCACTTTATCCTACGTTTGGACCCAGTTCCCCTTTGTTCAGGTTTGCTAGGCTTTGAGTGAACAAAATACGATGCTTTTCTTGGCTGTGCGTTTGGTATGTCTTGGCCTCAGATTTGAGCTAAAAGTTCAGAACTTTTAGAAGGGGAATTTATGGTGGAAAAGGCAAAGCAAATTTACTCTATGGCAGATGTTTATGCTGACCTAGCAGCCTTCTCTAAATCAAGGAAAGTTTCTACTAGGGTACTGCAGGACTCCTCTGATTCAGTGGTTGAGAATGAGCTGAGACTATAGCAGCAAGAGTCTTATTAGCACAAGGATGGAAGAATGAGGAAATCCCAACGAAAGAACAGTGGCAAGAAAAACTGACGAACTATGCGGAACTGGCCAAATTGACATATAAACTATGTGAGGACAATTGGGACTTCAAAGAAGATTGGAAACTTTTTACAAATTATTTGAAAAAACAAGAAAATGACTTGGACTCCTTGGCAGGTTTTGAATAAACATCCACAAGTTTATTAATAGAATATATGACAGATAAGGTAATGATATGTACAATTTTTAACATGCAGAGAATAAGAAGTGCAAACAAATCATACCTCTGCCTCTCTTTCAAATCAGAACCAGTGAAGGCGGTGAAGGCCCTGTGTGAGTGTCTGGAGGCGGTTGGAGGATGGAGGCCGCTAAGAGATTGAGGTTGAATCCTGACAAGACAGAAGTACTGTTTTTGGGGGACAGGAGGCGGCCAGGTGTGGAGGACTCCCTGGTCCTGAATGGGGTAACTGTGCCCCTGAAGGACCAGGTGCGCAGCCTGGGAGTCATTTTGGACTCACAGCTGTCCATGGAGGCACAGGTCAATTCTGTGTCCAGGGCAGCTGTTTACCAGCTCAATCTGGTACGCAGGCTAAGACCCTATCTGCCCACAGACTGTCTTGCCAGAGTAGTGCATGCTCTGGTTATCTCTTGCTTGGACTACTGCAATGCGCTCTATGTGGGGCTACCTTTGAAGGTGACCTGGAAACCACCAGATGTCAAAGAGAACAACAACTACCAGACTTTTAGAAGACATCTGAAGGCAGCCCTGTTTAGGGAAGCTTTTAATGTTTGATGTATTACGGTATTTTAATATTTTTTTTGGGAAGCAGTCCAGAGTGGCTGGGAAAGCCCAGCCAGATGGGCGGGGTATAAATAATAAATTATTATTATTATTATTATCATCATCATCAGAGAAGGGAGCTGAGGGAAGTCTCGGGAGGGAGGGAGAGGGAGGGGTGGGGAAGGGGGGATAAAAAGGGGAAGAAAATAATGCAATTGATTACTTGGATGGATAATTTGTTTTGTTGAAATTGTTTAATAAAAATATATTTTAAAAAAGAGAAAGAATGAGCTGAGATTCACTCTGGGCCAATTCAGACCTGACCCTTGAATCCAAATCAGAATTCAGAAATCCAAATGGGAAACCAAAATGGCTGTAACTTTTTTTCTAACACAATGAAGGAATACAGGGTTTTGGACAAGTTCTTGTAGTGCTTCCAGTGAAATCTATTTCCGTGTTTGGGCATCCAGTAACTAATTCTATGTATCAAGTTTCATATCAATCTTAACATTAACGGAAGAGATATGCATGAAAACCCTGAACACTATCCCAGGAAACCTCAGCTTCCCTCACTTCCAGTTGTGGCTTTCCAGCTGAGAATGAATCTTTTCTTCCTTATGCAAAAGTTCAAATCTGTCCACTTGTTTTTCAGTAAGCATTCTTTGATTATTTAATTTTAATTTTCATACCACTTAATATATTAAAAATGTCTCCAAGCAGAGGACAAAAAAGAAGCAACGACATGCAACTTAAACAAAACATTACAAAAATATTACACTTACATATGAAAAAGTTACATTAATACAAAGTTACTAATATATATATATATATATATATATATATATATATATATATATATT
>JAXCMG010000113.1:91725-108134 GCA_034642415.1 Podarcis siculus
ATTATTATTATTATTATTATTATTATTATTATTATTATTATTATTATTATTATAAATTATTATAATGTGTACAGAATTACACAACCATATCCACTAAAATCCACTAAAAGGTGGCCCTGAAAGGTCACCAGGCCCTTTGGAAAAAGTAAGAATGTGTAGTTACTCCCTGCCCCCCCCCCCCCCACAAACCAGCTCTTCAGAATGATCTGGTCAGCAAATCACAATGCCAATGAGAGGTTTTTATCCCATTTTTGCTTCCAGGGAGAAGCATCAGGCATGTGACTTTTGCTGTTCTGTGCATGACATATTAATTCAATACATGTTCAAGCCTTTGGCACCAAGAACATGACTGGGAGTTGATTTTTATCAATGCTCCTTTATTTTCTCTATCGTTCTAGTTGTACTCTATGCTGCCATTGAACCGTCAAACAAGCAAATAAAAAACATCCCACACATCTAAATATAGCTTGTGACAGAAAAAATGAAGGTCTTGATGGGCAAGAGAAAGACAAGTTCTCAAAGCACTTACACCCCAGTAGTCTTTCTGAGTTCAGTGTTGCTACTCTGGTGTAAGGAGTAGCTTGACATTGCCAGGCCCAGTTACATAAACTAGGGCTAATAAACAAAAATGTTCCCTCTATCCTAATTAGATGCAGACATTTCCCTTGCGGAGACTTAAATCTTCTGGAATGAAGTTCAGAACATTTTTTGGAAACATTAAAATCGTTTGTTTCCAGCTTTGTTTGGACTACTCTTTATTTATCATCGTAACCCATAGAAATTGGACATTAGACTGTAGGGGAAGCCTGGGAAATGGAATCACTTTCTGCATGGTTCTTCTACTAAACTAGTTTTGACCAAGGCTACTTTAAAAGCAGAGACATCACCTTGCCAACAAAGGTCCGTATAGTTAAAGCCATGGTTTTCCCAGTAGTGATGAATGGAAGTGAGAGCTGGACCATGAAGAAGGCTGATCACTCAACAATTGATGCTTTTGAATTATGGTGCTGGAGGAGACTTTTGAGAGTCCCATGGACTGCAAGAAGATCAAACCTATCCATTCTTAAGGAAATCAGCCCTGAGTGCTCACTGGAAGGACAGATCCTGAAGCTGAGGCTCCAATACTTTGGCCACCTCATGAGAAGAGAAGACTCCCTGGAAAAGACCCTGATGTTGGGAAAGACTGAGGGCACAAGGAGAAGGGGACGACAGAGGACGAGATGGTGGGACAGTGTTCTCGAAGCTACCGGCATGAGTTTGACCAAACTGCGGGAGGCAGTGGAAGACAGGAGTGCCTGGCATGCTCTGGTCCATGGGGTCATGAAGAGTCGGACACTTTTTAAGATGCTGTCTAGGTTTGTCATTGCCTTTCTCCCAAGAAGCAGGCGTCTTTTAATTTTGTGACTGCTGTATTCTATGATTAGTTTGTTGTATAGCTATTTTCTTTTTCTTTTTTTCTAAACATATGTTATTTGTCACTTTTAAGCATCTCACTATGGCCATTCTAAACCCATTTTTTCCTCTACCCAAAATCTCCTTTAACCTAAACAACTTTGCAACAGTTTGCAGCAATGCCTTCTTTCACCATACTTGGATGGGAGCAGTTAGCATAAGTTCAGCAGTGTTTCCAGTTGAGCAATCACCTCCAGTCAATATTTGGAACATGCCCATCTTCTTATTTTTGAAGAATAGGCACATCGGTGCAAATAGGAGTCACAGAACCCAACATTTGTGGGTGTCTCTTTCTGAAAGATATTGGAAAATGAGCATTAAACCTGCTGTATCTCAAGCCAAATAGACATTTTTGTAAAGTCAACTGGCCAACATTAATGCTGAAGTACAGGAAGAAACATCACGGACAGAATAATTGCCACACGCAGGAAGAATAAGGACATAGTTTGAGTGCCTCACCCGTAGTTTCATAAATCACTTAATGTGTCAACACAAATTGAAGTTGTTAATATTGCAGTTGTTGTATATGGGATTGTTATCTTGACTGGAGTGTAATTGAAATTAATAAGAATTTGGAATGTAGAAATAAAGGACATCACCAAACCATCAATACTAGCACGTGGGGGGCCACCTAAATTATATAATTTGGTATCTGAATTATTGGTATTAGCAATTGTATTATAATTTGGCATTGTTATATTGTTATAATGAGGCTATTAAAAGGTAAAGGTAAAGGGGCCCCTGACCATTAGGTCCAATCATGACCGACTCTGCGGCACTCATCTCGCTTTATTGGCCAAGGGAGCTGGCGTACAGCTTCCGGGTCATGTGGCCAGCATGACTAAGCTGCTTCTGGCAAACCAGAGCAGCACATGGAAATGCTGTTTACCTTCCCGCCGGAGCAGTACCTATTTATCTACTTGCACTTTGACATGCTTTCAAACTGCTAGATTGGTAGGAGCTGGGACCGAGCAATGGGAGCTCACTCCGTCGCTGGGATTCGAACTGCCGACCTTCCGATCAGCAAGCCCTAGGCTCTGTGGTTTAGATCACAGCACCACCCGCATCCCTGGAATACTGTGTCCAATTCTGGGCACCACAATTTAAGAAGGAAGTTGACAAGCCAGAATGTGTGCAGAGGATGGCAACCAAGATGACCAAGGGTCTGGAAACCAAGCCTTATTTGAAATGGCTAAGGAAGTTGAGTATATTTAGCCTGGGAAACAGGAGACTGAGAGGAGATATGACAGCCTTCTGATCGACAAGTCCTAGGCTCTGTGATTTAACCCACAATGCCACCCACCTCCCTAATGAGGCTATTATTGAACTCTAATTGAAATCTAATAAAAATTATTATTAAAAAACACATTAGTGCTCATAAAGTAGGCCATTCTTGCCAACTTCCCTCAGGTGGTGGATATAAGGCACCATTATAAGCTAGCAAATGGTCAGTTATTTTGTTTACGTGTTTAACAACATGGGGGCAATTCGATTCCACAAGTCTTTGATTACACACTGGAGCGGGCTGAAGATAATATGTGAAAACCAATCCACGAAACATGTGATTTGACCCATAAAATGTCCTCCTTTTAAAGCTATAATCTTTTCCAGCTCCATATACTCTTGTTATTAAATACCTACCAAAAAAAAAAAAAAAAAAGGTCTCGCATTGCTTGCAGATATAAACTTGTTTATACTTCCCCAAAACTAAAATTACTCAATTATGGGTTTAACCAAGTTAATACAATTAATTGTGGGAGCTAATTGCTAGGTCTGGTAGAAATTATAGGTGGCCATTGGGGCAGTTAGCAATTACTCCGTTGTGACTATGTGCTTGGTGATTAAATCTCAGCTGTGTTGTGAATAGATCCCATGAATAAAATAATCTTGCAAAAGCAGCACTTTACAGCAGACAGATATGACCTCCGCTGCTCTGCAAAATGGTTTTTGAAAGGGAAACATAAAGTCAAACAAACATGGAGTTTCATGTGCAAAAAGCAGGGAGCTGAACTGCTAAGGACTAAGTTGCTCAAACACCAAGATAGGAATCACCACATTTTAGCCTTAATTGTATTGTGGATAGGCTGTGGCAAGCTACTCAGTTGTGAGAGGAAGGCACAGTCTCTGTCTCTGTCTCCCTCTGTCTCTCTCTCTCCCCCCCCCCCTCTCGTGTGTGTGTGTGTGTGTGTGTGTAAAAGAGAGAGATTTTCTTTGCAAAGCATCTACAAAGGCATATGCGAAATACATGCAAGACAGCATGCCACTCATGGTTCCTTTTGCGTGGACAGGCGGAGTCCCCAGATCCCGAGCGGTCCCCCCCATCATGTGGAATAACGACTCAAGACAACGTGCTATGGGATTAAATTGGCCACAACTTTATTAAATTTCAAATGTGGGTAGACCTTGGCTTAGGCATTGGGCGTTCTCCCTCCCCAGTCCCCAGCCGGGGACCTAGGGAGCATCAGGGTTATCCAGTGGGGGGGGGGATGGGCCGGCTCTGGAGAACATATGTTCAAGCAGAGATAGCCGCCCCCGTTACGCCACCGCCGCAGGGGAGAGCAATGATGACCTTTCGGCGTACGGTCAAAGCCTCCCTTCAGAAACCCCTTTAACGGGGAACCCTGGTATCGCCGCTGCAAAGAGGAAGATGGACTAAAGTATTCCGCCCAAGGCATGATACCGCCAAAGTTGTGACGTTTTGCTACGGGAAAGGCGAAACCTGCCAATGTAGGGAAATTCCTTTCCGGCCCTTTAACAGCGACCTTAACGTAGCAGTGCCCGCATACCTGTGAAGAAAAGTTAACCTGCAAAACCTGTGAAGAAAAGTTAACCTGCAAAATAAGACATTAACTGAGGGTGGGTAGGGTGGGAGAAGCTCTGGAGCCAAGTGAGGATTCCCAGGTAAGATCCTCCCTCTATTGTGTGGGCAGGTAATCCCTCCCCTACCTGGCCTGGTCTCCTTGGCAACGCTTCCCCCAGGTGGGATTGGACAACTGACTGGGGTAGGCGGAGACCTCCAGGTATCCCACCTGAGGGAAGGCAAAGCCAAGCCTATGCTGATGGAGCCGCTCCAGATCCAGGGGCTGTGCGCATCCATGCAAAGGTCCCCCCCCCCCGTTTTATGCAGGGAGCGGTCATTCCAGTGGCATGTCATAATGTTTTTGAAGCATGTTTTTTGTGCTCAGCATTGAGAACCACAGCAGAATTGGAGCTTTACAATGGTGCTACTGCTCAAGGTCCCTAAATTGGGAGCAATGGCAGTAAATGTCACAGTTATATGCAGATGTGTCTATTGTATATGTAGCACCAATCACCAAACATGCAGAAAAATGAAGCATCACCACCTGCAAGCAGAGATGGTGGCTTTCCAAAGCTGCCTACAGCATGTTCTGATCTTCTTTGTCCTTAAAGCCGAACACCTAGTCAGCAAGTCAATAACCTCCTGGGCATGCTTCAAAATATGTTTGTTTGTTTGTGCCTGGAACACCTATGCTTGAGTGCAAATTAATTTGTAAATGTGTCTGTAATATATGACTTAATCTACAGACTTATTCACATTACCATTATTCAAAATACTGTCATCAATGTAATTTGACTTTCTGAGCTGTGGGTGTATGAGTTTTCTCTTAATCCTGGGAGCAATTCAGTACTGGGCCAATTCAGTAAACGTGCAATCAAATATAAATTTCAAAGTTATTTCAGCAGACATAAATCTCTCTGTCTCTTTAAAAACACTTGACCAAGATTTGACAACGTCAAACTGTATACTGTAACTGTCACATCTGAGCAAATTGTAGCAGAGGCTCCAAGTGTTGGTTCCTACATCTGATCTCTGCCTGGCCACAAACCACCAACTCTCTGCGTCAGACTTAAAGAGTTCCTGGAAAACAACTGGAAGCATTTTTTCAATGGACATAAGTTAAAGGTGTATCTCTATGTGGCCAACTGAATGTTACAAAACAGTGTGCAAAAACAGTGGAATTTGCTGCCAAGGAGTGTGGTGGAGTCTCCTTCTTTGGAGGTCTTTAAGCAGAAGCTTGACAACCATATGTCAGGAGTGCTCTGATGGTGTTTCCTGCTTGGCAGGGGGTTGGACTCGATGGCCCTTGCGGTCTCTTCCAACTCTATGATTCTATGAAATGTCTGTGTTCCCTAGAACTCTTTTATCAGGCAGGCTATTAACAATGAAAGCGGGGATTTTTCAACGGAAAGAGCTGGAGCCCAATCAGTTGTGGATCTCAGACGACACCTTGTGGAAGGCAGAAGAATGGAGGGGTTTAATTCTCAAGCCCTTCTCTGGGCCTGGACCTCTGCTGCTCGTGAGAACTGTACCGTATTTTTTGCTCTATAAGACTCACCTTTTCCCTCCTAAAAAGTAAGGGGAAATGTGTGTGCGTCTTATGGAGCGAATGCAGGCTGCGCAGCTATCCCAGAAACCAGAACAGCAAGAGGGATTGCTGCTTTCACTGTGCAGCGATCCCTCTTGCTGTTCTGGCTTCTGAGATTCAGAATATATTTTTTCTTGTTTTCCTCCTCCAAAAACTAGGTGCGTCTTGTGGTCTGGTGCGTCTTATAGAGCGAAAAATACAGTAATTCTCTGAATAGTGTAGAAGCAGCTCTTAGAGAATTCTCAATTCCTTCCTGCAAAGGAGGATGCAGAAACTTTTGCGCCTCTCCCATTCTGCACATTTCGTCCTCTCTAACTTTCAAGCTTGGGGCTTGCAGAGCGCCCGGCAACCAGCTTATTGTTGGGCATTTGGGATGTGTGTCGCAAAGCGCTATGCTCTGACACATGGCAACCACCTGCTGTCATTATGGCATCAGATGATCGTGACATCAGGAGATTGACAAGTGTGTGTTCCCCACCCCTGGGGTACAAGGAAATATAGGGAGGAATTCGGCATCCCACTCTTAGAAATGTCTGTCTGCGTAAGCCCTTCTGCTTGCCCAATGGAACAATCTCCCCTCTGCTCCCCTGCATGCTATCCTGGGATTCTCCTCGCACACACCCCAAGTCATTTTGGGCCACATGGGGGG
Source organism: Podarcis siculus (assembly GCA_034642415.1). Lineage (NCBI taxonomy): Eukaryota > Metazoa > Chordata > Lepidosauria > Squamata > Lacertidae > Podarcis > Podarcis siculus. The sequence continues at coordinate 98,215 of JAXCMG010000113.1, forward strand.
AAGGGAGTGGGGAGAGGTGGCACTGCTCTAGCAGAAGTCTTTGTGTGGGCTTCTGCTAAGCAGGACTAGCAAGCTGAACCTGGTCCTGTGTAAGGTAAAGGGTAAAGGGACCCCTGACCATTAGGTCCAGTCGTGGCCCACTCTGGGGTTGCGGCGCTCATCTCACTTTACTGGCCGAGGGAGCCGGTATACAGCTTCCAGGTCATGTGGCCAGCATGACTAAGCCGCTTCTGGCGAACCAGAGCAGCGCACGGAAATGCCGTTTACCTTCCCGCCTGAGTGGTACCTATTTATCTACTTGCACTTTGAGGTGCCTTTGAACTGCTAGGTTGGCAGGAGCAGGGACCGAGCAACGGGAGCTCACCCTGTCGCAGGGATTCGAACTGCCAACCTTCTGATCGGCAAGTCCTAGGCTCTGTGGTTTAACCTACAGCACCTCCCGCGTCCCCTGGTCCCGTGTACTAGTCCCTAAAACAGGGGTCAGCAAACGTTTTCAGCAGGGGGGCGGTCCACACTCTGTCAGTCCTTGTGGGGGGCCAGACTATATTTTTTTGGAGGGGAAATGAAAGAATTCTAGTGCCCCACAAATAACCCAGAGATGCATTTTAAATAAAAGGACACATTCTACTCATGTAAAAACATGCTGATTCCTGGACTGTCCGTGAGCTGGATTTAGAAGGCAATTGAGCCTGATCCAGCCCCCGGGCCTTAGTTTGCCTAAGGTAAAGGTTAAGGGACCCCTGACCATTAGGTCCAGTCATGACCAACTCTGGGGCTGCGGCGCTCATCTTGCTTTACTGGCCGAGGGAGCCGGCGTACAGCTTCTGGGTCATGTGGCCAGCATGACTAAGCCGCTTCTGGCGCAACCAGAGCAGCGCACGGAAACGCCATTTACCTTCCCGCCAGAGCGGTACCTATTTATCTACTTGCACTTTGACGTGCTTTCGAACTGCTAGGTGGGCAGGAGCAGGGACCGAGCAACGGGAGCTCACCCTGTCGTGGGGATTCGAACCGCCGACCTTCTGATCGGCAAGTTCTAGGCTCTGTGGTTTAACCCACAGCGCCACCCGCATCCCTTAGTTTGCCCACCCATGCCCTAAAAGGTTGCCCATCCTTGCTTGATATCTTACTGATAATGCTTCATTTCATGCACTTCAGTAAACAGTCACTGTGATTAGCTCAGCATATTATGTTTTATTTCTTAGAAATTCAACAAGCATCCAGTTTTGACTTTTCTCCGCCTCACAGAAGCTTAAGCTGCTAGAGTTGCCCAGGGCCTTGTGGCATCTTAAAAGATGGGCAGATTTATTGTGTTATAAGCTGTTGTAGACTGACAGCTGCATGAATAAAATATTAAAGTGGGTATCGCTCTGTAATTTCAAAAACTGTTTATCCTCACTTCTCAGCAGTTCAAAAGCCTGATCCGTGCAGGAAAAGATGGGGGATGTTCACAGAACTCATACAAGTCAGAAGGTAGCTTTTTATTATCTTCCATCGTAACAGGGTTTGCTTTCCTTAGGAACCTTTGAATATGAGAGTCCTCAGATTAGGGTGCTGAACACATTGAAAAAGCCAGGCTGAGAGGGAAAATGGCGAAAAAATGTTATTTATTAGGACAGAGTGACTTTTGCAGATGTTGTGAAAGTTGAAAAATAACAAAGCACGGGACAGAGTGAGGGAGAAATTTCTGGAACCACAATGGGATATCAGGTCCGCCCAAGGCATGATGGATAACAGCAACATTCGGGAAAAGACAGACGTAACATTTTACATGGACAGGAAGAAACACCATGGACAGAATAACTGCCACACACAGGAAGAACAAGGATATAGTTTGAGAGCCTCACTTGTAGTTTTATAAATCATTTAATGTGTCAACACGAATAGAAGTTATTAATATTGCCGTTGTTGTATAAGGGATTATTATTGTGACCGGAATGTAATTGAAATTAATAAGATTTTGGAATGCAGAAATAAAGAAAATCATCAAACCATCAATTCTTGCATGCGAGGGAGGGGGGTCACCTTATCTAAATTATATAATTTGGTATTTGAATGATTGACATTAGTAAATGGGTATTGTTATAATGAGGCTATGATTGGACTGTAATTGAAAACTAATAAAAATTATTATTAAAAAAAAAAGAACAAAAGCAAAAAAGGAGAAGTGCAACTGTTATCCTGAATATGCCTGTGAGGACAGAGCCCCCTTGGTTGTGTGAATGTTAACAAGCAGACTAGTGTAAGGGAGAAGACATCGGGGGCGGAATTCTGGGGAATTCATTGCAAGATCTGCTCTCTGCGGAACAAGCTAGAGTTAACGTGGAACAGATTCTCCTCTCTTTAAAGCCACACCTGTTCTTCCCAGCATCCTAGATGTTTGCCAGCTACAAGGGTGTGCAGGTACAAGGAAATGGGTTCCCCTCTGGCTCCAATCTACAGGTAAGCTACTAGGATGGCAAAGATGGCAAAACAGCCAAGCACTTTGATGAAGAAACAAGGCGTCGAAGGCAGGCCGGTGCCCACGCAGCTCTGCAGGCCTCGGGTCTTGGTGGCCTTGACAATCCTCTCCTTCTGGGTCAGGATGGAGTTTCTGGCCCCCTCCCACTTCCCAGGCCCGGTCAGACGGAACTGCGCCGGAGAGCAGGGCCCAAAGAATATCTCCCAGGCCAGCTTTGGGTCTGTCAGGATGAGACGCGGCAGGTTGGGCTTCACTCCTGACAGGGAGGCCAGTTCGTCCATGTGATCAACGTACTGCACCTGCAGCATGGTGTGCTGGCTTGGCACATATCTAAGGAGAGAGGGGGGAATTGGCAGGCATTAGTTAGACCCCTAATGGGACGCGGGTGGCGCTGTGGGTTAAACCACAGAGCCTAGGACTTGCCGATCAGAAGGTTGGCGGTTCGAATCCCTGTGATGGGGTGAGCTCCCATTGCTCGGTCCCTGCTCCTGCCAACCTAGCAGTTAGAAAGCATGTCAAAGTACAAGTAGATAAATAGGTACTGCTCCAGCGGGAAGGTAAACGGCATTTCCATGCGCTGCTCTAGTTCACCAGAAGTGTCTTAGTCATGCTGGCCACATGACCCGGAATCTGTATGCCGGCTCCCTCGGCCAATAAAGCGAGATGAGTGCCACAACCCCAGTGTCGGCCACGACTGGACCTAATGGTCAGGGGTCCCTTTACCCTTTACCTTTAAGGAGACGTTAAACCAGCGGTTCTCAACCTGTGGGTCCCCAGATGTTGTTGAACTACAACTCCCATCATCCCTGAGCTCTGGCCTTGCTAGCTAGGGGTGATGGGAGTTGTAGCTCAACAACATCTGGGGACCCACAGGTTGAGGAAGGCTGCCTTAAACCATGGGTAGGCAAACTAAGGCCCGGGGGCTGGATCCGGCCCAATCACCTTCTAAATCCAGCCTGCGGATGGTCTGGGAATCAGCATGTTTTTACATGAGTAGAATGTGTGCTTTTATTTAAAATGCATCTCTGGGTGGTTTGTGGGGCATAGGAATTCATTCATTCCCCCCCAAAAAAATAGTCCGGCCCCCGACAAGGTCTGAGGGACAGTGGTCTGGCCCCCTGCTGAAAAAGTTTGCTGACCCCTGCCTTAAACGAAGCTCCAGCTTGGTCTCCCTACAGCCACCCCCTCTCCCCTTTGCCAAGTTTGGCGCATTTGGCTGCTTTTAATCCCAGGGAGCAAGACTCATAATTTCCAGTGGCAACACACTCCCTACTTCTGCAAGAGGTTTCAGGACAGAACTGCAGGGTTCCCTTTTCTGTGGATGGGAGAGCATTGGAGACTTATCATCTCTTGTGGATATTTGCTTTGTTTACAAATATCCAGGCTGGGCAGAGGCTGCACTCCTTGTAAAGGGACCCCTGACCATTAGGTCCAGTCGTGGCCGACTCTGGGGTTGCGGCGCTCATCTCGCTTTACTGGCCAAGGGAGCCAACATACAGCTTCTGGGTCATGTGGCCAGCATGACTAAGCCCCTTCTGGCGAACCAGAGCAGCGCACGGAAACACCGTTTACCTTTCCGCTGAAGCGGTACCTATTTATCTACTTGCACTTTGACATGCTTTCGAGCTGCTAGGTTGGCAGGAGCAGGGACCGAGCAACAGGAGCTCACCTCGTCGCGGGGATTCAAACCGCCAACCTTCTGATCGGCAAGTCCTAGGCTCTGTGGTTTAACCCACAGCGCCACCCGCGTCCCGCTGCACTCCTTAGCAGGCAACAAGGTTGGTAATTCTGCATCAGGTCACCAAACACCAACTGTGGACTGGAAGGATGCTTCAGCCTCAGTCAACGCACTGCTCTTTTTGCTTCTCTGACTCCTAGTTGAAAGGGGAAACTAGCCCCAAACTGTTCCTCTGCCCCACATCCTATTGCTCAAGGCTTACTAGTCTTCACAAATTGGTGGTCAAAGGTCACACACTTGCCACCCTATTCAAACACTGGGGGAATCCTGCAGGGAAAAAGCTTGCACACTGGCACAAATATTGCTTTTCTGCCACATTTTATCAATGTGCATGTACCAGCAATGTAGAGGTGAAAAACGGCATGAACTAATGGGAAGCTCTGGCAAACGACACATTTGAAGAACACTCTACAAAGCTAGAAATAAGACGCAAGCTTCCAAGACCAGGAAATTTAGCATGCTGAAGTCCCGAGAGAAATCAGCATCCCTCACTGTAAGTATGGAAAGACGGCAACCTACCGTTTCTCATTATACTTGACCTTCTCAGTAATGTCAGCCATCATTTCATCCTCTGAAGGCAACTTCAGCAGGCCTGAAAAATAACACACAGATATGTACCAGTTAAGCATTTCAAATAAAGGATCGGCTGGCCAATTGTTTCGCAGCTCTCTTTCTCCTGACCAAGAATGCAAAAAGCTGCTCATTTCTTCCTTTCCTCTCAGGTAAAACTCTGGTTCCAGCCCTGGTCTCCTTGCCTACTGCAACCTCTCTCATAACTCAGTCCTCTCCCAGACACAGCTATACAAACACATGGTTGGATTAGAAGCCACCTTTTCACACCCATGAGAATCCACCCATAATTCTTTGTTGTCCCAGCATGGATCAGGGAGTTCATTACACGGAACAGAGCCCAAGCTGGAGACCTTAGCAGAGCAGTAACTTGGGAATCCACAGTGTATTCCTCTCTTCCTTACCCTTGAAGATTCTCGTGGCCCAGCGAGCTTGGAGTTCAGCTATTGGCATGATGGCTCCCAAAGGTTGGAGGAGGCCAATGATTGCCAGTGTAGGCTTTTCCAGCTGTGGTGGGAAGACAAACTTATAGAGCGGGATCCAATTGTCCCTTGTCTTGATGACTCCCTCCTCAATGAAGGCAAATGAGTAGTTGTATCCTGTGGCAAAGATCACCACGTCAATGTCTTCCTCTCTGCTGCCATCTTCAAATATCACTCCTCTCTCAGTGAACTCCTTCACGTTTGGCTTCATGAGCACCCTGCCAGAAATTATGGTGTTCGGAAGGTCGTCAGCTGCAATGGGATACCTACTGAGGAACCTACGGAGCAAAGAAGGAAAGAGACCTTGAAGTGCTGCAACCTCTGGGTGGGTTGTTCTGTGCTTGCAGAAGTTTATTAAGATTTATTCCTTGGTTGTCTGTCACCCCCCAGTGTGCATGGCTCTTTACAGAGCACAAGGGGAGAAGCCTTTGCTTCTCTGTGTGTATGTGTCAGGGACTGGACTGAGGAGGAATGGTGGGGACCACCCCCCCATTCCTGAATCTTCCCAAGAAGAGGAGGACAGTACAGTGGTACCTCAGGTTACATATGCTTCAGGTTTACCAACGCTTCAGGTTACAGACTCCGCTAACCCAGAAATAGTGCTTCAGGTTAATAACTTTGCTTCAGGATAAGAACAGAAATCGTACTCCGGTGGTGCAGCGGCAGCAGGAGGCCCCATTAGCTAAAGTGGTGCTTCAGGTTAAGAACAGTTTCAGGTTAAGAACGGACCTCCGGAACGAATTAAGTACTTAACCCGAGGTACCACTGTATAAATTTAGAACAGTGGTTTGCGGAAGGTCATAGTTCAGAGGCTGTAGAGGGGAGAAGCTGGGAAATATTGGGAGAGGAGCAGCAGGAAGAAGAAGCACCAGGGGAGATACATCTAACAGACTCAGTGTCTTTAGAAAGCATTCCTGACCCCCCTCTCCCAGGACCCGGCGTGCATTGAGAGTAGTAGAACAGAAAGCTCAGAGGCAGAAAGCACAGGTCAGCCGACACAGGGATGATGTATAAAAGGAGAGACAGAGGGGGTGGGACTTTACTCGGAGCAACGCCATTATCTAAGAGAGATGGCATTTCTGCGTTGTCTCTCTGTGAATATTGAATAAGGACTTGGTAAGAACCCTTCTTGTTATCTGCTTCTTGGCTGCCACGGTGGGAGGGATTGAATTCCCTGAAGCCTGACAGTATGGATACATATATATTTTCATGCACGTGGACAGAAAGAAGAATGGAGAGGAGATTATTACAAGTGAGGCCAGAGAGACTAGCTGCATGTGCTACCTGGTGGCAGCCAGGATGGGGTGGGAAAGGCAGGATGTGTCAAAGGATGAGGGGACTCTGAGAATGGAGGTGGCGAGAGGTCAGGCAGTGATGTGGGAGAGGAGGAATAAGAGAAGGGAGCTGGTTGATTCAGCCCCATCTATCTGGCTCTCACCGTTGGAAGCTATAGCGGTAAAGAAAAATAATCTGATAGAAGGGTGGACAACTTAAAGACATTTATTAAACCAAGAGGGAGCAGAGTATCAATTAAAAGAATTTAAGGAATTATCAGGAAAATTAACAACATGAATACAGTGGTGCCTCGCAAGACGAAGTTAATTCGTTCTGCGAGTTTCTTCGTCTTGCGGATTTTTCGTCTGGCGAAGCACGGCTATTAACGGCTATTAACGGTACTTAGCGGCTTTAAGAAAAAGCGGCTTTAAGAAAAAGGAAACAAACTCGCAATTAAGAAAAAGGAAACAAACTCGCTATTAACTTAGCGGCTTTAAGAAAAAGGAAACAAACTCGCAAGAACTCGCAAGACGAGGGAAATTCGTCTTGCAAAGCGACTCAAAAAACGGAAAACTCTTTCGTCTTGCGAGTTTTTCGTCTTGTGAGGCATTCGTCTTGCGAGGTACCACTGTACAATATAATCATTTGAATGAAGTATTTAAGAAAGATAGGATACAAGGGTTTGGGGAACAAATATCACAACTGAAGAAAGATCTGTTGGAATGTAATGTAAAAGTCCTGTCTAAAATATATAAAATATTATCGGAATGGGAGACAAAGGATGAGCAAGTAAAATCCTCAATGATACACTGGACAATAGTTATTGGTTTTAATATAGATATGGAAGCATGGGAACGATCGTGGAATATGGATATAATATTTACAGCATGTTATGGTCTAAGAGAAAATTATATGAAAATGTTATATTGATAGTACCTAACACCGAATAAATGGCAAAAATGTATAAATCAATATCAAATAAGTGTTGGAAGTGTAAAGAGAAAGAAGGTTCTTTTTTACCATATGTGGTGGTGTTGTAGTAAGGTTAAAGCTTAACTGGGAAATGATATATAATGAATTGAAAAAGATGTTTAAAATAATGTTTGTTAAAAAAAAAAAAATCCAGAAGCTTTCCTTTTGGGAATTATAGGGACAGAACTACCCAAACTGTATTGAAATTTATTCATGTATGTGACTATAGCGGCAAGAATGTTACTTGCCCAAAAATGGAAAGATGAAGATGTCCCAGCAAAAGAAGAATGTATGTAAAAACTTATGGAATATGCAGAAATGGCAAAACTTACCGGAAAAATAAGAAATGAAGGTAACAAACTTTTAATAAAAGAATGCAAATGGTTCCTTGAATATTTACAAGAAAAAGAAGAAATGCTAAAAACAGCAAAGAAAGGCTGTTCTCTGAGATTTAAATGGTCTCCTGCCTTACCTGTGCTGGGGTTTTATACCATAGTTCTCATGATTAAACCTCGCATTCAGCTTCTTCTCTCCCCACAGGTTCACCAGAGTGCAAGGAAGCATATTGCGAAGGAGGTTCTTGAAGCGTGTAAAATGAACCACGTCTAAGGGGTACCCATCATCGGAGACACGGTTCACCACCCAGGTGCCAGTTCTGGTGCTCAGAAAGATCTATGCGGAGGAGACATGGGCAGGTTAAGGAAGAAAAACCCACCACAGATGCCTACTGAGAGCCAAATGTAATGGAATCACATGTTCATACGTTCAGGCATAACCGACACATATATTAGAATGCGCTGGCAGTGTCCTTGTAGGGGTTTGATACACTATCCTTTGATACACTGCAGGTGGGGAATACCATTTTGGAATATTATCCTACGGGGGAATATATTTTCCCCTGTGGGTGAAAAAGCAGCTGAGGGTTGGTAGGGGCCTCAAGCGATAAGCAATCCCACCCTCTGTGGGTTCATTGCTCAACCTCAAAGTCACCCATGAATTGCTTTGTGTTTTGATTTTAAATTGCATATTCAGGAAAAAGATTCTGAGGCATCAAGACTTTCTTACAAAGCGTGTTCTCCATAATAGAGAGCACGTGTTGCGGTGGGGGCCAAAAAGGCCACCCCACTGTTGTGGGGCAAATTGGCCACATGCTGTGATTGGGCAAGGAGTGTTGCTGGGGAGAATGTTATGTTGCTAAAGTGTGGGAGGGGTCAGAGGTCTTAAATACAGGGCTCGAAGCCTGGGGCCTTCTCTTGGGCTGTGTGCACCGGATCACCCGCCCACCCTCCCTGAAAAGGGGGGGGGTTCGTTGTCCTCTGACCTTGCTATGCCTGTCATGGGGTCATCTGCTCTTGGGGCAGGGGCCTGGAAGGAATTTTGTCCATTTGGCTGATTGGCTGGGGCCATTTGGTTTTTGCCTACTGCGTAGCAAATCGTCACAACTTGTAAGGTTGCGGTTAGGCATTGGTTAAAATTGGTTAGTGGAGGGGTAAGTGCCGACCCCTCCAATGGTGGTGCTGAAAGGGAATTCCGTTAAAGGAATACAGGGGCATGCCATCACTTTCGTCCTAGTCCCTGGCATCGGACTTGGGCCGTGCAAGCCCCAGGGGGCATGAGGGTGAGAGATGGGGGACTGATGTCCAGCTTCATTTCTCCCCAATATGGTTCTCCCTGACTGTCTTCCGCTGAAATCCGGAGGTCAGTTCTGTCCCTGGGGCAAGGACAGACAGTCGTATCCAATGCCTAAGCAACCACTCACGTGTGTGTATTTAAATAAAGTTGTGGCCAAATTCATGCCAAAAAACCTTAAACAAAAATTGATGTGTGAAGTGTGAGTTACTGGGGTGGCCTGGGGGACCTCGACGCGCAAATAAACACTTGCAGAATTAAGCAGTTAAGTGTCACTAGCAGGAGCTCACTTCTTCTGTTGGTTTCAGTGGCACTACAGGGCCCAAAGCTTGAGAAAGGTGCCCCGGAAAGGTCTTTAGGAGAATATAAGGCAAATGATTTATTTGTTTTTTCTTAAGTGAGCAGCACCTGCTTAGTGACATGGCTGAGGTCCACGGAGATGTCTGCTCCAGAATTTCCCAAGCCTATCACGAGGATTCGCTGGTCCCGGAATTTTTCAGGATGCTTATATTCTCGGCTGTGCATAATTTTCCCCTTAAACTTCTCAACACCTGTGAAAAGGAGAAATAAGCCATTTTTTAAATTTTGCATTCTGCATGATACTGAGCAAGGTGTATCCTTGTTGCTTCAACTGTCAGGAGGAATTTAAACATCCGTACAGATTTCACAGAGTTATCTGTGCTCCTAGCAAGGGTTGTCAAGTCTGACATCGCCCCAGAGAGGAAATGCTCTTCCTCCAAGCAGAGATAATAATAATAATAATAATAATAATAATAATAATAATAATAATAAT
>JAXCMG010000113.1:108144-133404 GCA_034642415.1 Podarcis siculus
ATAATAATAATAATAATAATAATAATAATAATAATAATAATAATAATAATAAATATGCAGCCTAGGACCCACGTACCTATTGGACCACCTCTCCTGGTATGCCCCGTGGAGGACATTAAAGTCCACAAATGACAACACCTTGAAGGTCCCAAGTCGTAAGGTGGTTTGATTGGTCTCAACTAGGGCCAGGGCCTTTTCAGTACTGGCCCCGACTTGGTGGAACGCTCTGTCACAAGAGACTAGGGCCCTGCGGGACTTGACATCTTTCCGCAGGGCCTGCAAGACAGAGCTGGCCTTTGGTTTGGACTCAGTCTGACCCTTATGTTTCCCTCCCCTTATGGTTTTGATCTATGGGCCACTATTAAAATGAGGCAGCATTTTAAATTATATTTTAACCTGTATTTCCACACATAGTGCCTTAAATATTTGAGGTTGTTGATGTTACTATGTTATAGCGGGGTGAACCATACTCCTGCCACGGGAATTCTGCTTTCATACGGGTTCCCCAAAATTCTCAAGCAGTTGACCACATCAGAAAATCCCACCTACCAGGAAACAAATCCAGTGGAAAATAAGGATCTATGTGGTGTCCAGTGCAGACCAGGACAGCATCAAAGATGGCAGATTCCTGCTTCCCATATATTTCACTTACAACCTCCCATTGGCCAGTAATGGGGAAATCTGGTCGTTTCTTTATGCTGCAGACACAGGCCTTGAAAGACAAGGGAAATGGTTTTTATGCTTGGCTTTATATGCACATTTCACAGCAATAAAGCACATGAATTAAAATATGCTCACAAAGGCCAGTGAGTGGGGTTGCAAAGTGGAACATTTATGTTGCACCCTCAGACTGGGGGAGGCACAGGGATGACGTTCCTTTGAATCATTTTGGGAACTGCTCATACAATGAATATCTAGATGCTGGGCCAGATTTAGGTTTGATGAGGCCCTAAGCTACTGAAGGTAATGGGGCCCTTTATATGCCCAGCTGTCCTTTGTCAACAACAAATTGCCACTGTTTTTTGTGTTGAATATATGCTATATGGCAATTTATAGACCTAATAGGTATCTAAAGCCATTTGCACATGCAGAATGTAGGCACCCTATATATAGAAATGACCAAACCAGTGATATTTTAGGGAGCAGGCTAGCAGGCAGGGCCCATGACTTACATCATAGGAGCCTACAAAACACAAAACACTGTTGCTGTATGTCGGTTTTATTATATTTGTTGCACTGTGGGTTAAACCACAGAGCCTAGGACTTGCTGATCAGAAGGTCGGCGGTTCGAATCCCCGCAACGGGGTGAGCTCCCATTGCTCGGTCCCTGCTCCTGCCAACCTAGCAGTTTGAAAGCACGTCAAAGTGCAAGTAGATAAATAGGTACCGCTCCGGCAGGAAGGTAAACAGAGTTTCCGTGCGCTGCTCTGATTCGCCAGATGCGGCTTAGTCATGCTGGCCCTGTGACCCAGAAGCTGTACGCCGGCTCCCTCGGCCAATAAAGCGAGATGAGCGCCGCAACCCCAGAGTCGGTCACGTCTGGACCTAATGGGGTCCCTTTACCTTTTTTATCTTATATTTTGGAAATGTACATCCAGTTTTTTCCCCTTTGAATTTATTTGGGGCCCCCAAGAGAGTGGGGCCCTAAGCTATAGCTTGTTTAGGTTATACGTAAATCCGGCACTGATTATGGTGACAATTGTGTATGTAGATGAAGGGTCTGAACCGGGCAGGGAACATTTTGGGGGCCCCCAAGAGAGTGGGGCCATACGCTATAGCTTGTTTAGCTTATACGTCAATCTGTCACTGTCTAGACATAAAGGCTTCCCCTCCCCACCCCTCAATGAGGTGTTATAAACCTGTTCTTGGATAAGACCAGATCAGGTTCTAGGTGGGAGCATACACGGCTAAATCGTGCTCCTCCACACAGAAAACAAGAACAGCCATTGTGCAAGTTTCCAATGTGCGGGAGCCTTATAAAAACTGTACCACTTGAGACGAGATCGAATGTCCACATAAAATCACGTGAGGCCTCATCTACAATCTCATGTGGTACGACCCGTACTAGAGGGAGCTTACAATTGCTGTGCACATTCAAAAGGCCCCAGTGCAATACTTGGCACTCCCAGGAAGGGCGGGAAAATGCTCGCGCCTGAAGTGAAGGAGTGCTGCTTACCAGTCAGAGCTGACGAGAAGGCTGAACTGGATGGGCCAATAATATATCATACATAAAAGTAAAGGTAAAGGGACCCCTGACCATTATGTCCAGTCGCGGACAACCGTGGGGTTGCTGCACTCATCTTGCTTTACTTGCTGAGGGAGCTGGTGTACAGCTTCCAGGTCATGTGGCCAGCATAACTAAGCCGCTTCTGGCGAACCAGAGCAGCGCACGGAACTGCCATTTACCTTCCCACCGGAGTGTTACCTATTTATCTATTTGCACTTTGACGTGCTTTCGAACTGCTAGGTTGGCAGGAGCAGGGACCGAGCAACGGGAGCTCACCCCGTCACAGGGATTCGAACCACTGACCTTCTGATCGGCAAGCCCTAGGCTCTCTGGTTTAACCCACAGCACCACCCATGTCCCATATTATACATAATGAAATCATAAAACATATATAATAAAATATCATGGCATGAAATATCAAGTTCATACCTCAAACTAATCTGGGAGGTTGTGATGGGGTGTCAAAATGTCCCCCAACCCAACCACTCAAAATGTGCTTTTAGTTTATTATATCAGAGGCTGTCTTTTTAGAGCATGTAACTTTGTGCCTCTTTAGAGTATAAAATTTGTGGGGTTGTTGTTTTTTTTACAAATTTCCTTTGAAACATGTTGAAAGTTGCCTTTGTGGCATTTTATTTGTTTGTTTATATCTTGCCTTTACCCCAAGGCAGCTCGTAACATGAAAACAGTTTAAAAACACACAAAGGATACACACTCACCCACAATTAAATAAAAAACCTTATTAAAAGCATCATTTGAGTTTAAAACCATTTAAAGGAAAGGAAGTGGGAGGCAGGGGCAGGAGAATCTGTTTCTGTTTTCCATTCCCAGCTGTTTTCCACCACCCCTACTGTGATCATGTAGCCATAGAACAGGGGCAGGCAACCTGAGGCCCGGGGGACGGATGCGGCCCAATCGCCTTCTCAATCCGGCCCGTGGATGGTCCAGGAATCAGCGTGTTTTTACATGAGTAGAATGTGTCCTTTTATTTAAAATGCATCTCTGGGTTATCTGTGGGGCGTAGCAATTTGTTCATTATTATTTTTTTCAAAATATAGTCCGGCCCACCACATGGTCTGAGGGACGGTGGACTGGCCCACGACTGAAAAAGGTTGCCGACCCCTGCCATAGAAATGAGTCCAGGCTTCTTACCTTGAACCGTATGTGTCTGAGCAAGTCAAAGTGTTCTGCATACATCCTGAAGTACTCCATCACTTTGCTGTGGTGCATGTAGTTTGGGTACTCAGCAGGGATGGGGAAGTCACTGTAGCTCATCATCTCCTTTGAGGTATTGATGGTTAGAGATTTATAAATGCTGGCCTGGCCCCCAATATCGTGCTCCTGAAGGAAATTGCAGAATTAAGAACAGGGCTTCTAAAACTGAACATAGATAATGTTTCTTTTCAGGTGCTTAGTACCTGAAGGCACAGTTTGACCCCCTCCTTCTGTAATCCATAGAACTCTAGCCCAATGGTTGCCATTAATTTGACTCTGAATAGATTTTCGAATGAATTGATTTTAGAATGTATTTCAATTAATTGATTGTGATTTTATGTAAACTGTGTTATTTTTACTGTTAGCCGCTCTGAGCCCGGCTTCGGCTGGGGAGGGAGGGATATAAACAAAATATTATTATTATTATTACTATTATTATTATTACCATGGTTCCAGGCTATGGTTTCTGATCTAGCACATTTTGCCAGGTTTCCATAGTGCTTCAAAAACCATTTTTGACCAGAGACTCATAGTGAGACTTAAAGAATGAAAGTAGCTCATTTTCAACACCCTGGGAAAATGTGCAGTTTTTCTTAAACTAGGAGCTTAGCAATGTGTATATCATTGTTCTAAACCTTACTGGCTTCATCAAAACAAATATTCAGAATCTACAAACTATTATCCTGTGATTCACACTTTGAGAAGGTTCCGTTTCAAAATGCAAAGTATTTTTAGCATAAACTTTCTATGTGAAATGCAAAATGTCAACTGTTTGAATCTTTCAGCCATTTTGATTTTGGCCTGCTCTAAATCTGAAACATCATTTGCAATCACAACCTCTTCCCAAGAATAGCCAGTCAGATATCTCACCTGTGATTTGTCCCCGGCTAAATGAAAATTCCTTTCAACCACCCATGGCTTACTGCTGCTTCTGACAGAGGATGTGGTGCTTGGGTATACAAAGGTTTTTATAGGATCTTCCAATGATTAGCAATCCCTCCCCTGTCCAAATATAACTTTGAACTCCCAGCCTCTTTTTCTTCCCCCACATATACTTTAGGAAGATTCAGGTGGAAAAAGCAGAAACAAAACACCATTCTCTTTGCTGGATGCTGGTCCTGACATAAGGGGCAATATTGCTGTTTGCACATGGACATTTTGCTATTCCCTTGTAAACAGAGCCGTCTTTCCCATAGGGCTTAGTGGTTCATTGCACCAGGGCACCAGCCTCTCAGGGGCACCCCAGTGAGTGGGGGAGCTGCGCAGCTTTGCTGGCGGCCTACCCTTTCCCTGCACGCACGCCAGCTGCGCCCTGCAAACTATATGGCTGGCAGGCATGCAGCTTGTCTCCCAAGCCTCCTTCCCTCCCTCACCCCACACCCCCAGTCTTCTCTCCGTGAAGGCAGCATCTCCCTCCCTTGAGAGCCAGTGTGGTGTAGTGGTTAAGAGCGGTGGACTCGTAATCTGGTGAACTGGGTTCGCTTCCCCGCTCCTCCACATGCAGCTGCTGGGTGACCTTGGGCTAGTCACACTTCTTTGACGTCTCTCAGCCCCACTCACCTCACAGAGTGTTTGTTGTGGGGGAGGAAGGGAAAAGGAGATTGTGAGCCGCTTTGAGACTCCTTTGGGTAGTGATAAAGCAGGATATCAAATCCAAACTCTTCTTCTCTTCTTCTTCTTCCTTCACCCCACACCCCCAGTCTTCCCTCTGTGAAAGTAGCATTTATTAGTACTCGGGAGGAGGCAGCGGCAGCAGCTAAAATGAACATTTGGGGGCGCGGGGCGGATCTTTGCACCCCGGCGCCACCTATGCTAAAGACGGCCCTGCTTGTAAATAAGCAACAAAGCCAGACTTCGACATACCTGGAACCTCCACAGCCCACCAATGTCATCACTTCTTTCAAAACATGTTGGCTGGAGACCTTCATCCAAGCAGCATTTAATAGCGGTTAGGCCACTGGCCCCAGCTCCGATGACAGCAACCCTTTTTGCCATGGCAGCCTGCCACAACGACAACAATAATAATACTAATAATCATTTTATTATTTGTACCCCGCCTCAGCCATTCTGGGTGGCTTCCAGCAAATATAAAAACATAATGAACCATCACACAGTAAACAGCTTTCCTATGCAGGGCTTGATACAAGGAGGCAGCAGGCCATTGGTTTTCTCCAGTTAGTTGTACAAATGATTGACCCCCAAAAGGGTCTCCAGCACCGCCTCCCCTGTTAAAGCCAATTGAGGAGACAATGGGCGGAAAGGGTATTCAGTTCACTGAGAGGGGCTTCAATCAAGACACGGGGTGAATAAGATCACAAAGCCTGCGTGCCAAACATGGGGGAAGTAGATACTAATACATATTGTAAAAATACAGTGCTACCTCAGGTTACAGATGCTTCAGATTACAGACTCCGCTAACCCAGAAATAGTACCTCAGGTTAAGAACTTTGCTTCAGGGTGAGAACAGAAATCGTGCGGCAGCGGCGCAGCAGCAGCAGCGGGAGGCCCCATTAGCTAAAGTGGTACCTCAGGTTAAGAACGGTTTCAGGTTAAGAACGGACCTCTGGAACAAATTAAGTTCTTAACCCGAGGTACCACTGTACCTGAGCTCATGGCTGATCTCTATATGGCAACCTATGTTGGCGAAAAAAGCTGAACAACTCTGGGCAAAACATTTTTTGGCAAAAAAAACCAACAATGTTCACTTTCTGAAAAATGGCAAAATGAAGTTTCAGTACGTATGTACTTTCCAGACCCTAAAGATCACATTTACTGTGTTTTGCTAAGCTGGTAGAGTCTT
Source organism: Podarcis siculus (assembly GCA_034642415.1). Lineage (NCBI taxonomy): Eukaryota > Metazoa > Chordata > Lepidosauria > Squamata > Lacertidae > Podarcis > Podarcis siculus. The sequence goes on from JAXCMG010000113.1 coordinate 114,387, forward strand.
ATCTCTATGACTGGAGCAGTCTGCAAATTCATGCAAGCATAAAAAGGCTTCTGCTAGACCATAAAGGAGGGCGGGGGGAGTTACAGAAAAGCAAAAGAAAACTTCATGTTAGAAATGTCCTAGTGATAATGATTGTCCATGATTGTCCACCTAGGCCTGGATCCATTGTGGGCTGGCTATCAGACACATTTATTGTCATTACAAGACATTCAATTGCTGCAAAAATAGGCAGGGTCACCTGTTTCTTCCACAAATTTTACATGGCAGCAAGTTTCACTCCAAAATCCTTTTGTTAGACACAAATGATAACAGGTCAAATCTGTCTCCTGCCTATGGAATGTCCCCCATACAAAATATTCTGGTACTGTTGTAGGAATGGCCCCCTGCCTCATCTGATTCATCAAAAAGCATAAGTCCACATTTTATATAACCTATCTCTTCCATTAAAGATACTGAGGGAGTTTCTGAAGTGTGCCTGTACGATTATCCTTAAATGATATCGTAGCTTTTTAAACTGTATTACAGAAAGTGGCAGCCTATTGCAAATTGTGTAATTCATTCTCTGGGAGGTGGTCCAGTGGTATGGTGTTTGTGGTTTTTGTTTTATTAAGCCTGTAGAAATCAACTGCCTGAAATATTCTAATGCTTTAGTCTATATAGCTACCACGTTTCCAATAAGCTTGGTGGTGCAACGTACCAGAGCACAGTAATTTATGTTATATATTGAAAAATCAGGTCCTCCCTTAAAGAGGGCACGTATTGCGGCGAGACCTGGAAAACCGACAGCCTGTGTTGTGGATGGGTACGATTGATCAGCCACAACACCCGATTGGTAGGTCCCTCATAGCTGGGTGAAATCTGGCCAATGGGACGCAGTCCGGACGGTTCAAGGGACCTATTTATGCCCATGCATGTGACCTAGAGCTTCCTCTTTTGGCGCGTGCATTCGGAACACCCGCCCACCTCTCCCTACTTTTAGGGCATTTTGCGCTTGACCTTGCTATGTCGTCATGTGTCATCTGTCGTTGGGACAGGGGCACGGCAGGAATTTTCCCCACTTGGCTGATTGGCTGTTGCCATTTCGGTTTCGCCTGCCACGTAGCAAATCGTCACAACTTGTAAGGTTGCGGATAGGCTCTGGTTCAGGTGATAGGGATGGGAGAACACTCACGCCATCCCTATGTGATGGGTATTCCACTGAAGGAATCCAGGGACTCAATGGTTTGGTCAACTCCTGAGAGGGGGCTGTGCCCAGGGGGACATTTGGGTGGCGGAGATAGCCTGTTCCCAGCTTTCCGCTTATCCAGGTATTCACCCTTCGCTGACCTATGCTGGTGCCCTGGGTCAGCGCTACCTGCATGGCAGGTTGCTAGTCGAACCAGAGCCTATGCAACCAGTCACTTTCTGTAATCAATAAAGCTGTGGCCTAAATTCTGCCAAAAACCAAAACTAAATTTTGAGTCAAGTGTGAATTTATTTAGGGGGGAGGTTTCTGGGTCTGAACAAGCAAAAAAGCTATGCCGGAGGCACTCAATAGAGCTTTGCCCACCCTGACTTTCTCCATATCTCATAATGTAACCAAGGGAAAATATATTGAACTGCTGCTTAGCCTCTTTATTTTAAACAATCACCTGATGAACAGGTAGGGGGGACCTTGTAGAGTCTGATCCTATGAGGGATTCTTTCTGATGCAGACAATACTGCAGTCCTTACACATGATGACTGAGATAGTCTTGGTGTAGGGGGGCAGCTGTGTGAATCTACTGTGTGGGCATTAATAAACAGAGATGCCATCTATCTCTACTTACGTGTCTGCTTTTTTCTCTCTTCAACAGCTCTTCACAGAAGTTTCTGTTTAGAAGTTGTATGCGAAGAAGGAACCCCTCAGAGGACTTCTCTGTTCCTGACTTCCACCAATTGTAGGAGGCAGTGTTCTAGATGGGTTACAGTGGGGCTGTATTGATGTCTTATAAAACCACCTGACAATCAGGCCAGCCTACTATATCAGGATTAATGACCCCTCCGCCGCCACCTCCCGCTCCTCAATTTAGTCCAGGACATTTTTATGATGGGCATCCCTGTGCTCTTTATTATCCCGATGGCAGACCACTAAATCACCCAAAGGTTAAATAATCAGAGCACATTGCTTAACAAGGTTAGATAATATCTGCTTGTATATCCTCCAGCAATTTCTAGTCATCAGTTACATCAGATAAGAGGCAGAGAATTTCTTCATTTGATAACAATTTGTGGATCTCCTGAAGATGGACTGTTTACATCTCCAAAAGCTTAGATTATCCCTTAAAGTCAGATATCAGCTTGTATACTTTCCATTAACCTGCAGTGATCAATTATGTCTGATAAGCAGTCCTACCATTAGCCAAATGAGGCAACAGATTTTGTTTATCCTTAAGCACAGCTGAACAGGAAGCAGATCTGACCTATGGGGCGCAACCCACCATAAAGTTCTTCCATGCAAGCCCCACTGAAATGAACGGAACCTCTGCCCATGGAGTTCCTATGGAGTTCTAGAGTGAGCTAAGATAGGGTCACTTTTTTGAAATGTCACTGCCCAGATTAAAACTCCACTTTGGCAGAGGGTGATGTCACCCAGGCAAGATGGCATCTTAGCTTGCTGCTCCAATTGCTCTGAAGGCATTTCAACACCCTGACTGCAAAAGAGATGCACCTCATTTGCCCTTTGGATTGCCCCAAATGAGCTATGATTAGCAGAACCTGTGGAACACAAAACAACACACTACAGATGGTTAGCTTTTATCGGAGCCTCAGAGCACTTGTGAAAAAGAAAGGATTCTTCAGGAATTCTCAGAATTCTGTCCCAAACTGTGCACACTAGGCTCCTCAGAGTGGCTGGGGAAATCCATCCAGATGGGCGGGGTATAAATTATTATTATTATTATTATTATTATTATTATTATTATTATTATTATTACTACTACTACTACAGGTGCTATGGAAGTACAGCACTATTTAAATAATCTCACTCTTCCAAAATTAACACCAAACCACCCAAAATATATGGCTAGACCCTTTTCATCAGAAGATGTCCAAGCTGGAATAAACAGAATGAAACTTCATAAACAGCCTGTCATTCTTTATAAGACCTTTTCTGAACAACTGGCTCCTTTTCTTCTAATGCTTTTTTAAGACGTACAAAACAAGGGGCAAATCCCAGAAACATTAAAAACCTGCACTGTAAGAGTGTTGCCTAAGCCATATCAAGACTGTGAACAAGTACGGTAGATTCCTTCTCTGTTGTCCTGGACTCCCTCCAAAGCCAAGGGTTATGTGAGGATGTATGTGCTTGGATAGAAAGATGAGAAGTCTGCCATTCTATTGGGGAAACATGTGTAATGTCTGCTCCCTGAAGGCCTTAGAACACAAACTGGGCAAACGGGAAGGGCATGGAATCGTGAGAAGAAAAGTAAGAGCAAAATCCACGAACCATTGACACCTGCTTTGGATAAGACCTGGAAGTGTGGGTAGAGAAAGGCCAAGCCATTTATGCTTACATCTATAGACAGTTTTAGGGACGCGGGTGGCGCTGTGGGTTAAACCACAGAGCCTAGGACTTGCTGATCAGAAGGTCGCCAGTTCAAATCCCCGTGACAGGGTGAGCTCCTGTTGCTCAGTCCCTGCTCCTGCCTAAAAGCACGTCAAAGTGCAATTAGATAAATAGGTACCGCTCCGGGGGGAAGGTAAACGGCGTGTCCGTGCGCTATTCTGGTTCGCCAGAAGCAGCTTAGTCATGCTGGCCACATGACCCGGAAGCTGCACGCCGGCTCCCTCGGCAATAAAGCGAGATGAGCGCCGCAACCCCAGAGTCGGCTACGACTGGACCTAATGGTCAGGGGTCCCTTTACCTTTACCTTTATAGACAGTTTAAAGCATGGGTAGGCAAACTAAGGCCCGGGGGCCAGATCCGGCCCAATCACCTTCTCAATCCGGCCCGCGGATGGTCTGGGAACATTCATGGTTTTACATGAGTAGAATGTGTCCTTTTATTTAAAATGCATCTCTGGGTTATTTGTGGGGCCTGCCCACATTTTTTTTTACATGAGTAGAATGTGTGCTTTTATATAAAATGCATCTCTGGGTTATTTGTGGGGCATAGGAATTCATTCTTCTTCTTTTTAAAAATATAGTCCGGCCCCCCACAAGGTCTGAGGGACAGGGGACAGGCCCCCTGCTGAAAAAGTTTGCTGACCCCTGGTTTAAACTGACATACCAGTTTAAAGCAAAATCGTGGGCTGAATCCATGGGCTGAAAACCTGGCACAATGTTTCTTCACAATTTGGGGTTGCGTTACTGGGTGTTTAAACATTTCTGACAAACATTGTTGATAAATTGTGGATCTCTTTTGCCTGTTAATATTAAGCAGTCAACTCAAAAAATATCAGAGTCATTCATTCTTATGAAAGTATGCTTGTTGGTTTAAAATAAAATAAAAAAAGTTATTGATTTATGCACATTTGCTTGCATGGAGAGCCTTGAGTGTATTCCGGAAAATAAATCAATACATTTCTGCTCCCCATAAATATATGAAAATGTATTCCAGGGCTTGATAGTTCACTTTAATTGACAACTCAGGGATGCAGAGTTAATTGTTTAATAAATAACGTACTTTGCCATGTATAAGACTAGGGTTTTGGGTTTTTTTACTAAAAAATAATGTTAAAAAGAGGGGTTGCCATATACACAGGGGCAATCTCCCCCCATTTTCTTAATTTTGAGTCCCCCAAAATAGGGGGTATCTTATACACGGAAAAATACAGTAATTCAGGCAGCTTATTCATTGCTTGGGTGAGACTTTGTGGGGAGCTTTCTCCCTACATTGGGTCAATATGTGTAAAATAAACCATACTTCTTAAAGACCCGGCAGTCTCTAACCACATCACTGCAAGCCTCTTGCCACTGAATCATGACACAACAGCTTGAGCACTGAGTTTGCTTTATGATCCTGTTATAAGAAAAAACTGCTCCTTTTCCTTTATGGGGTATCCAAGAGCCCGTATAGAGTCCTTAAGTGCGTTCCCTATCAGTAGGAGAAAATAACAGAGGCCAGCCAGAGTATATTGAGAAGCAAAGCGGCTAGTCAGCCTGATCTTTATTCAAGGAACTGTTGCAACAGGGTCCCCACTCTCCACACGCAGGAGGGAGGAGAGAACCCAGAACAATGGTGTGCAAGCCCTTATAGGCTTTTGAAACTGTCCGCCCTGTAGCCCAAGACCACCCCCCAAAACATCATACATACATCACAGAAGGAGGTGGGTCTACAGCAGAAATCCTGTTTGCCAGGATACCTGATAGCAGTCACTGAATGCTTTACCTTGGCAGCCTGGCCATTCTTTTTGTGATGGATCAATACCTTAGTTCCTGAATTCAGGTCTCAGGCTCACCCTATTCATGCACAAATACACCCTTAAGACAGGATTTGTAAGCAAAAAGACAATGATAAGGCTTTCACCATTTGCCTCCCTTACTGCAGAGGAATACTTGAGGTCACTGGGAGAGTCAAAATGGCTTCAGGGTTGCTCTCCCGTACTATTTCAGACACGTATTTTATATAGTTATGTATGTGCTTGCCTTGTACATTTATGAACATTTATTTTATATCTGAGACCTTAGAATTCTTATAACAATCCAAATGAAGGTTCAAGCTGACGTTTGTTGGTCGCGGACAAGGGGACCTCAAGGAGGCCAAGGCATGTCAAGGAGGTCTACTGATGAGTAAATTATTTATTCTGTCAATAGCTTCAGGGAAGGGATTCAAATTACCAGCTTTTCTGTATCACAAGTAGTTTTCATCCAGTAAATAAAGGACTGCTAAAGCAATGTGTTCTGGCACATCGCACCACTGAGTTTATGGCTTCTGTAGCCTCAAATGTGCATTAGGCTATTCCAGATCTGTTTCCGTGAACCGAAAAAACAAAGCCCAGTCTACAGGGAAGAAAGACCTTCAAATAGTGTAGGGTGGGGCTGAAAACTATTATTATTATTATTATTATTATTATTATTATTATTATTATATAATTTTTATTAATTTATTTTTTAACACAGTATTTCCAACATTCCAAGAACAAATATACTCTTTGCTCTGCCAAGCATGTGACTTCCCTCCTTCGGTTCAACTGGTTTTCTATTTTCAAGTCTTTATATCACACTTTAAATTTTTGACTTCTGACCTGTAGGGATGATCGCGGGGTCCGGAGGGAGCAAACTCCCCAACCGCAGGCAGCCACAGTCTGCCTGCACCCGTGACCTTGGGGTGCGGGGCACACCCCCCCCTCAGAGACAAAGCCACAGCTGAGCATCGTACCCTCTGTCTAACCTTTTGCGGTCTCAGTAGTCTGCGGTGTCCTGTCTGTAACCTTTGTCCCTGAGACCTTTTGTCTCCTTCGTCATACACTGTGCAAGGGGAAAGTGACGCGGTGGAAACAGGTGCCAAAATGACCTTGTACCACTCCACGATCTCGGGACTGGAAGATGTGTAAAGGTCACAGCCCAAAATCTATCTGCCTGGGCTTGCATATTTGTGTCAATAAAAGGAGGCTCCACAGAGTTGGCCGGCAGCTTGCATGCAGCCCACCTGTGCAGAGCCCACCTGTATTATCAACTCTTGCCTCATGTCCTTCACTTCACTGACCTTTGTATCCTTATACGTAATCAACTCTGTCTCTTGGGTCTAAAAAGTTTTAAGATTTTTTCGTTGCAGGATTTATTTCAATCCCGCTAGTGTCTTCACATTTTTACAGTAATAATTCATATACCAAATAAATTTACTCTAGTCCCTTTGAAATTTTTGGTCATCTTGGTTCCGGATTCTACCGGTCAGCTTGGCTAGTTCCGCATCGTCCATCATCTTCGTCTGCCACTCCTCAATTGTTGGTAATTCCTGCAATTTCCACCTTTCGGCTAATAAAGTTCTTGCCGCCATCATGGCGTACATAAATAATCTTTGGTCTACCTTTGCAATTTCCTCTTCCATCAAACCCAGCAAAAACGCTTCTGGATTTTTGGGGAAGGTATATCTAAACATCTGTTTTAACTCATTGTAGATCAGTTCCCAAAATGCTTTTGCCTTATCACAAGTGGGTGGGGCTGAAAAATAAGTTTCTACAGGTTTGCCATCCCTAAAAGTTAAGTTCTTGAGCTGTATGTTTTTATAGGATTTATTCTACTGGATTTAGCTGCTGGTATATAATGCCTTCCCGTGTGCTTCTTATAGTATTAGCCAATGCTTTAGTAAATTAAATAAACAAATGGGTGGTGATTATCCTCTCCTAATCTTTTGTTAAAAAAACTTTGACACTTTGTCACTGGGGTGGAGATGCCTTGTCAGCTAAATAAGCCTCTCATACCTGACTAAACTCCTGGTTTTCTCAAGGCCTTCAGAACTGAAGGCAATGTTATGCTTCCTAAGTTGAAAAGGGGCTTCTGAGTCCTTAGGCAAACATCTTTGTGGGAACCACAGCAGGCCTGTAGCAAAGCTCTTCTCAACAGGAGCTTAACAAGGCCAAGTGGGTGTGCGCATGCAGACATTTGCAGATCTCCTCTAAAATACACTTGACACCTTCTTTAATAAGATAAACGTTTTGTTTTGACAAGCCTATTTTTATTATCTGCTTACATGCAGCTTGCTGACAACAACTCTTGGAGTCGGAACAAAATTCCCTATCAAAATCTAAGCGGTAAAAACATTGACGTACATGCGCGAAGAAAGGCTGGCTCTTGTGCTACTCCCCTGCTTATTCTTTGCAAATGCTGATCCATCATTCTTGGTAGCTCGGCTATGCGGGAAGGAGGTGGGGTGTAAAAGAGTTGAGGCAATAGCCTCCTTCTCGGAAGAAACTTGCCTCGGACATGCAAATGGGGCTGCATTGACCAGCGGCCCCTTTGGCATTGCCTAGGCCAGCTTGCCACGGCTTCGGGACACCTGCACAGGGAAGAAACCTTCCTAGAAATGCCAGGAATTGAACGTGATATCTCTAGGAAACGTTGCTCCATGTGCAAGTGCCATGTGTGATGTCAAAGGTGGGGAGCACTAGTCAGTGCATCCCTGCTCACTGTGGGAATGTTGAGGAGAGTAGGAGAGGAGAGTACATCCCCCTGTATATTGCAGGAAGCTAGTTGGTAGATGTGGGAATGTTCAGGGATGCAGGAGAGGATATATTGTCTGATTATATCCTTATCCAACAAATTGTGTTATCAAGTTCCACAATTTCAGCAGAGTAACATTCCCCTTATTTTAAACTTTGCAACGGATGCGTTTGCTCAGGCTCGCTAAAGCCTCTATAATAACTGTTCTGGTAATTTCCCCTTATTCCCTCATAAAATATAAGAGACGACGCCATATTTTACAAAAGTATAAAAAGAGTTTACTCACGTTCTGTTCACAATCTGATCCCAGAAAGCAGACTTAGCTTAACGAAGTAACATACACTTGGAATCTATCTTACAACAAGACAGTCCCTTTGTCCTCTCTTGGCTGGAAGCCAAGATGGCCTCTTTGGCTAAGCAGATGTTGCTTCTTTGACGAAAGTAGTCACAGAGAGAGAGATGGCCGCCCTGCCCTGCGCTTTTGTCCTTACCTGCACAGGTGAGGCCACACCCACTTCTAGTCACATGCAGAGGAAGTCTGTCCCAGCCCAGAAGGAAACAGGAAGTTTACCTGCTGGCTGGACAAACCTTTCTCCCCATGTGTAAACATGTTCACTCTAGGAAGGTTGTACTTGACTGCTCTTGTGTTTCACATCCTACAGTAGATTCCTTTGAATCTCTTGAGTTACGCAATCCAGTGTGGCTTGTCCAGATCGGATTTGTTCCTGGTAAATCCCCTTTATTCCCTCTTAAAAAATAAATAAAGACACCACAGTCTTCTCTTAAAAGTAATAAGAAGTTTACTTACCATATGTGGTGGACATGTCCAGAGATCTGAAAGTTCTGGGACATGATCCACAAAGAAATAAAAAAGTTACTAAGAACTTCACATAGCAAAAGACCAGAAACATACCTTTTGGGAATATTGAATAGTGATATTTCTAGAGAAAATACTAAATTCTTTCTGTACGCAACATCAGCAGTGAGAATCCTTGTGGCTAAGTACTGGAAGGGTAACCAGGTACCGACCAAAGAGGAATGGTTATGTAAATTAAGTGAATATTTGGAACTGGACAAATTGACGGATATAATACGACTAAAGCCAGTCAAGAAGGAATGGAAGTGCTTGAATGATTATTTAGAAAGACAAGGTTCTAATGTAAAAATGTGGCTGTGTCTAGAATGACCTCGTGAATGGAAAAGGGGAAACATACATATATACATATCTATATATTAAGATGAAAATAATACTGAAATACAGATAAAATATGAAATGTGAAAGGAAGTGTTGTGAGAGTGATGGAAGTCTATTATTACTATTATTTTGTAAAATAGTGTTTATTGTATTGAAATATTATACTTTTCTTTATTCTTTTACAGTCTACTTTTCTTTGCATTTTTTCCTTTTTCTTCTGTATTTTTCCCCCTTATATTATTCTTTATGTATGGTTTGGTATTGTCGTATTTACTTTGCAATAATATAGATGATAGATCATAGATAGATGATAGGTGATAGAGGATAGATAGATAGATAGATAGATGATAGATGAAGTTTACTTACATTCAGTTCACAGTTTGATCCTGAAGGCAGGCTTTAGCTTAGAGTTACAGAAGAGAGTGTGAATTCATCCCATCATCATCATCATTTTATTTGTATGCCGCCTTTCCACAGTTAAAACAATGCTCAAGGCGGCTTACAATATGAAAAGATTTTCATAGTTACAAACATAGCAAAGTAGTCATAAAAATAAATAAAACACACCAAAAACTACATAACCAAACTGAACAATTTCCACACAAAAAGAAAGATACAAAAAATTAATATAAATAACAGCAAAAACACCCGACAAAACTTTCCCCAAAATACCCCAGTCCTTGCTGGGCAGCAGCAGCAGCAGTTCTTATGAAGCCTGTCAGGCCCTGCTCTAGGCCAGGTGGAGAGAGGCAGGAATGGGGCCCTCCAGCTCCCAGCAGGTCAGACTTCCCAGATGGGGACTGAGTCCATGTGCTGCTGGCTGAGAGCCAGCAGACAGCAAAAGCATCAAGAGAGCAGCACCCAGAGAAAAGGAATGGCATCAAGAGAAAATAGCTGCATGACCAGCCCTTTTATGGGGTCTCACAGCGTCACGCCCATCTAACCTGGTCATACACAGGGGGAAGATGCTCCAGACAGGAAGTCCTCCTGGCTGGAGCAACATCCTCCTGTGTGTCCACTCTGGGCAAACAGGAAATGTTGTACTTGACTGCTACAGTGATGCTACATCCCACACCCACATGTTGATTCAAGGTACAGATTGCATGGATGTCTACCTCCATGGGGGATGCAAGTATGGATGCCAGGGGATGCAGCAAGCCAGCATGTGTGATGGTGGAGACAGGGATTCTTTTACACACACTAATGGAGTCATTTGCTTCTTATAGGAGAGGCAAAAGAGGCTGGAAGGGCAAAGAGGGGTTGTTTGGGGTGGTTGGGAGCTCACCCACTGTGGGTCCTCTGCAGAAGATGGGCTACTGTTTCGCTGTTCTTGCCCCTGAGGTTTCTTTATTCCCCCCCTATCATAGCTGTCAACTTACAGATTTGAAAATAAGGGACCAGCAGCCTCGAAAATAAGGGATCAGCAGCCTCAAAAATAAGGGATCAGCAGCCTCGAAAATAAGGGACCAGCAGCCTCGAAAATAAGGGATCAGCAGCCTCAAAAATAAGGGATCAGCAGCCAAAATAAGGGATATTCAGAACACAGCTATGTTCAACTTCTGAGCCCCTCTGAGCCAAAGGCAGAAAGCCCAGCCAGCAGCCAAACAAAGCCTCAAGCTGTGGTTCCCACAGCACAGCAGCCTGGCAAAGGGGATGCAGCAAGGAAAACCACTGTCACCTCTCTGCTGGGAAGCGCTGAGCAAAGGCGAGTCCCCAGGCAAGGCGGCCGATTTGATCGGCACAAGGCATGCAAGCTCCACGCCCCAGTCGTTCTTAGACTCCTTATTGGGTGAGCAACGCAGCCAAGCAACACAGTTGGAGCCTTCCTCCTCCCTGGCCGGCAGGGAGGGAGGGAGAGGAGCTGCTTCCTTTGAAACCCGGGAAATTTAAGGGACATCATCAATAAGGGACAGCAGCGGGACACAGCGCTGGGATAAGGGACTTTCCCGCCAAACAAGGGACGGTTGACAGCTATGCCCCTTGTTAAGGAGCAACGTTGTAAAGGAGCAGCATCTCTTACGTTGCTCCCTCGGAGCAATCTTTATCTCCCTCCCCAGAAAGAGCAAGTGATTTATTTACACACCCCACCACATCAATGAATTATCCGGTTTGCCTCGAGTTCATGCTCTGAACAACGTCGTATGCAGGTCAGAAAAAATTAGGGGCTAAAGCAAGTGTACACAGCGATTCACTAAACCGAATGCATCCCTCTAGCCAAGTCAGATTCCTGAAATATCCACCCACCTACTTTGTTTTTGCTATCCCAGGGAAACAGCTAAAGCTAGGTGTTTATCAAACCCCTGATAGCTAGAATGGCTAGAATGCTGTGCTGAGTTTGTTGGACAATCTTAGATTGATGCCTCTTCAGGGCCCAAATAGCATCCTCCTGTGAGGGCGTGGAAGGCAATGTCCCACTAGATTTAAAGACACATGCTAAAAAAATACACATACTGGAAATCAGCAACAGCTAATCTGATGGAGAAGTCGTATTCTCAGATTTGCTTGTTGGCCTTTATGTTTGAATCTACTTGCCAAATGAGGGAATGGCAAACTCTGAGGAAAAGAGAGAAAATACGTTTTATGTGAAATAGTTTTGTTTTGTTAAATATGTTTCAGTAAAAGAGTACAACTGGCTTCCTCCATCAATTCATTCAGCTTTACGCGTGTGTAGGGATATTGAAGGGGTTGCCTGAGTTAATTTGCCCCCTCTTCTGTTTATATTTAGCAAGCTGGATACTTCTATGGTGGTTCCCTGATTGCTTCACTTAATGTTTATTTCTATAAGCATTAGCATTGTATATTTGTGGGAGGTTTTATGTTGTCTGCTTGTTTTGCTCCTACAATTGTCGTAACCAAATGTGTAGGTATGTTCCAAGTTTTTGTTGATTCTTTGCTTCTTCTTTTTTACATGGAAAGTCTTAATAAACTGTTCTTAAATAACATTAAGTACTGGCTGAGAAATGCCTTTCCAAATAGAGGTACAGTGGTACCTCTAGTTACAAACTTCATTCATTCCGGAGGTCCGTTCTTAACCTGAAACTGTGCTAGAGACGTGCTGTTATGTATTGAGCTTGGATCCTAGAGCGATAGGCAAGTAGGATCCTAGAAGGCAGCATTCTGATTGGTCAGCAGAAGCCGCCCAATCCGGCTCCAGGAGGAAGTGACTCAGCAACCTGATTGGTCTGCAGGAGCCGCCCAATCCGGCTCCAGGAGGAATTGAATCAGCAACCTGATTGGCCTGCAGCAGCAGCCCAATCAGGCTCCAGGAGGGGAGTTGAATGAGCCAATCACGCACGACCCATTGTTTAAATAATGTATATATAGCCAGAGGTTTTTGGAAAGACTCACTCCCTGTTTGCCATGAGCTGAAATAAAGAGCATGAAATCGACACTCTACTCCGAGTATATTTCACGTGCTTTTGCTAATGGGGCCTCTTGCTGCTGCTGCTCTGCTGGCACACAATTTCCGTTCTCATCCTGGGGCAAAGTTCTCAACTCGAGGTAACTCTTCAGGTTAGCGGAGTTTGTAACCTGAAGCGTTTGTAACCTGAAGCGTTTGTAACCTGAGGCGTTTGTAACTCGAGGTGCCACTGTACTGATTTTTCAGATGCAGCTCCATGAATGGTTGCCTGGAAGTGGAGGCACAACACATAGATGCTTGTGACTTTTTTTGTGGCCGTTTCCTTAGGAAGAAGCAAATATTTGAACCGTACTCACCAATTGGTTCCTAGTGCACTGGATAACTTTAATAATAATAATAATAATAATTTTTATTTATATCCCACCCTTCGCAGCCAAGACTGGGCTCAGGGCGGCTAACAAGTTAATAAAAACAAGTTGATTGAAATACAACTTAAAAAACAAGATTAAAATACAACATTAAAACATTAAAATTAAAATTAAACTTTAGCATATTCAGGAAGTTTTGCGTCTCTTTTGTAGGAAATGTTTGCTTTTGGTGCCTTCAGCAATTTCCTGACTAGTAACTTGGATTGACACTAGAAGTTTGGAGATATTCCTTGTTATTACGCACTGTTCATTATTGTTCTGTGGGCTTGCAAACAGAACAAAATCTGGTGTAGCAACGATGACAGAAGAATGCTGCATCACTAAGGCATTGGTGTTGCTCCAAACCCCACAATCAGGTAATTTGGACCAGGGTCCCTGGAAGAAACGTCACATATTAAACACACCAACGTCTTTGCCTTTTTGAGACAGCCCAGTCCTGCACATATCCCAAGATGGAAAACAAATCTGAAAAGGATATATTTGTAAAGCCAATTTGCTTCAACAATGTCACAGAAAGAAAAATGTTTTCTTTCTTTGATTCCAACCTACTTAAGGACAAATCTGCTTTTCATAAGATCCATAACCGCAAGCAGAGAGGGCCTTCCCACTTGGAAGCAGACAGCGTGTGGGTACTGTATAATTCATATATACACTACACTACAACACACACACAAAATAATTAAAGAAATATGTGCTGGCATCGTCAAATGCTGTTTTCAATTACAGCCGTGGCCAGGACATTAAGGAGAAATATTTTAAACAAGGCCACTGCAAAAATAGATTTTGTTTGTCATTAGCTTTGAAACAACGTTTGAGCTAAAGGGCTGAAATTTCCATATGCCAAGTTTCCTGATTGGCCATCAGGAGAATGTGGTTCGTTCCGGTACTGAAGTTCTGAGCAGATCTTCCTATATAAGGACTTATTTTTGAGACTTGCTCAGTCTTTCTGGGTCCAATGGGAATTAAATTATGGCCCTGTGATATTATTCTTAACTAAGCAGTTGGGCTAGCTAGTAATATAATAAAAGTGCGGGTGGGTTTTTGCTCTCCCCCCCTCCAAAAAAAAACCACAGCCCCACCACAAGGCAACATGAAATGGCCTCACCTCTCAGGGAGCAAATTTGGCCTGCATTAAAGGTGAGTCAATGGGAGACCCGCTAGGATGGCGGTCTACAGTGCAAGCCGCATTTAAGTAACAGGGTGCTGTGCAAGAGCATGACTGGACTCTTGTAGAACATCACCCCAGGAGAGAGAGCAAGTGGTGGTGGCAGTGGTTCCTCCTCCTCAGTGGCAGCAGGTCAAGGGATGGTGATGGATCTCCTCATTGTACAGGAGCCTCACCTGTTACATGAGGACCCCAGTCCCTGACTCCAAACCTGGGCCCGTTGTTTCCTCCTTCCATAAGGATTTATGCCTAGAGGTTGTGGAACAAGCAGGAGAAGACCTTGTCAGAGCCTCTAAGCAGTTACTTTATGATCCATTCGGCCTTCAGCCCCATGAGATCCTTGAGTTTATTGTGGATCGCCTCCTCCCCTTTACCAATGGGTTAGATTCCGAATTAGTGTAAATTTGATGTGATATGGCTTTTCTCCTCCTGGTGGAGCTCTGATAGGATTTCCTCAGCATTGTTGTTGTTGTTGCTGTTGTTGTTGTTTAGTTGTTTAGTCATGTCCGAGTCTTCATGACCCCATGGACCAGAGCACGCCAGGCACTCCTGTCTTCCACTGCCTCCCGCAGTCTGGTCAAACTCATGCTGGTAGCTTCGACAACACTATCTTCTCCTTGTGCCTTCTCCTTGTGCCCTCAATCTTTCCCAAAATCAGGGTCTTTTCCAGGGAGTCTTCTCTTCTCATGAGGTGGCCAAAGTATTGGAGCCTCAGCTTCAGGATCTGTCCTTCCAGTGAGCACTCAGGGCTGATTTCCTTCAGAATGGATAGGTTTGACCTTCTTGCAGTCCATGGGACTCTCAAGAGTCTCCTCCAGCACCATAATTCAAAAGCATCAATTCTTCGGGGTTCAGCCTTCCTTATGGTCCAGCTCTCACTTCCATACATCACTAATGGGAAAACCATAGCTTTAACGATACGGACCTTTGTTGGCTAGGTGATGTCTCTGCTTTTTAAGATGCTGTCCAGGTTTGTCGTCGCTTTTCTCCCAAGAAGCAGGCGTCTTTTGATTTTGTGACTGCTGTCACCATCTGCAGTGATCATGGAGCCCTCAGCATAGCTATGGCATTTCAGCACGCAGGCATCTCCATCCTGCTATTTTCTGGTTCTTTGTCCACAGGGTGGTGCTGCAGGCTGTCACTGCAACCTTGCAGAAAAAACGGGAGATCTAAGCGCTTCCCTTGACATTCATTCAAAAAGCAGTGCTCCCTCCACACAAGTATTAACTTCTGTAGGATATGCACATAGGATGTGTGACTGGCCAGGTGCTTCTCTCTGGAAAGTACACAGGCAGGGCGCAAAGGCAGCAGCTTCCATCTTCCACTTGCCTCCAGCATATGATATTCAGGGGTGCACAGCCTCTGAATGTGGAGGTTCTGGTTAGCTATCACAGTATGGCTAATTGGCGTGGGTAGATCTACTTTGCTATACAGTAATACCTCGGGTTACAGACGCTTCAGGTTACAGACTCCACTAACCCAGAAATAGTACCATGGGTTAAGAACTTTGCTTCAGGATGAGAACAGAAATCGTGCTCCGGTGGTGTGGCGGCAGCAGGAGGCCCCATTAGCTAAAGTGGTGCTTCAGGTTAAGAACAGTTTCAGGTTAAGAACGGATCTCCAGAACAAAGTTCTTAACCCGAGGTACCACTGTATTAATCTGCCTGTTGAAAGCCATCTAAGGCATCAAGCTTCACCTCATCTTGCAGCCATGAGCACCAAACATTGGTCATATATTGTGCGAAGGAAACTATTTCATTTGTCCTTCTGCTAGTCAGTTTCCTTGACAGGGTGATTTCTGGTACGATGAAATCACAGAGTCTTAAAATTGTAGAGTTGGAAGGGACCCTGAAGATCTTCTAGTGAGTGGGGGGGGGGAATCCCTCTTTCTCTTCATAAGGAATAGTTTTATACAGTGCCTTTTTTCTTTTAAAAAACAATGTACACTCATTTTAACTCAAGAAAAGCACCATTTTATAGTTCAAATCGGGGAAAATAAATACAGTAAATGGACAAAATTACAAAGATTCACAAAATGTTTAGGGGTTTGCATACCCCTGCATCCCCCCAGAAAAAATACACTGGTTTTCTAAACCTCTTATCAATTTACACCCTGATCTCAAAAATTCATAAGCCTCTATTAAATCCAGTGGCTTTGATTCAGCACCAGCGCTGCTGCATCTCATCACCATGTAGTGTAATGTAGAGAAGATGAACATTCTCCACTTTGGGGGGGGGGGAAGACCCAGATGCGGAAAGTAGACTTGCTAAGAGATGGTAGTAAAATGCTGCTGAAATGTCTTTGCTGCCGTGGTTGCCAGCTGGGTGGGACAACATGAATTCCCCAACATAAAAGAGTATTCATTCAGGATAAGAGTTTGTTTGTTTTTGAAGCAGGTATAAAGATGGGGAGCAAACTCTGGTGCATCTGATCAAATGTGATCATGGAAGGTGGAATATAGTAGCTTAAGGTAAAGGGACCCCAGACCATTAGGTCCAGTCGTGACCGACTCTGGGTTTCCGGCACTCATCTCGCTTTATTGGCCGAGGGAGCCGGCGTACAGCTTCCGAGTCATGTGGCCAGCATGACTAAGCCACTTCTGGCCAACCAGAGCAGCAAATGGAAATGCCATTTACCTTCCCGCTGGAGCAGTACCTATTTATCTACTTGCACTTTGACGTGCTTTCGAACTGCTAGGTTGGCAGGAGCAGGGACCGAGCAACAGGAGCTCACCCCGTCGCGGGGATTCGAACCGCCGACCTTCTGATCGGCAAGTCCTAGGCTCTGTGGTTTAACTGACAGCGCCACCCACATCCTGCCCCCAAAGACTCAATGTCAAATTATCTGCCAGGAAACCCCTATACAGTTGGCCACAGAACCACAGTGTACCGCAGAGAATTCTGGGAAATGTTTGAAGGTGCACATTCAGCCCAATGGGAGGCACAATAGCAGGGCAGGGAGAAGGGAAGGGGAGCTGAATATCAAGGAAAGTGGTCAACTATCGCTGAGCCCTTAAATATATTCCTACAGAATGCAATGGGGGGGGGGGAATCCTCTGATTTGGAAAATAATGCCACAGTTGGAGGGAGGCATCGTTCGACTAGACGACCTTTGAGACCACTGTCAACTTTCTGATTTACAATTCAGCAGATCAGTTTATGATGTGAGGAAACATGATAGCTGCCTGTTCAGAACCTTCCCTTCTTTTGGCTTATCATGTGCAACTTCCCTCCAATCATGTTTGGGAATAGTTAAGTGTCCATCTTGATTCATTTAACCCAACAGCCAGAGACTTTTTGCTGCGATGACATGGGATTTATGCCTTAATAATACAATAATGTTCCTTAAGTGTCAGGTGGTTCCTCAGAAAGATTTATGTCCCACGGCAATCTGAGAAAAGTTTCTTTGGCCCAAGGGAGGCAGGGTTACAGCGAGCGTCTGGGAGAGATGTTGCGAGACCTGGATCTGATTGAAAATCATGCCGTCTCCAGACGCATTGAGTGCAGGAACCGCCGGTGTATTTGTACACCGATATGTTTCATTTGCTGCGTTTTCCGCTGTAGCTTGATTGCTATTGGGAGAGCTTTATTAACTATGTTAGTTACAGAGCTCTTATAATGTAGCGGTCAAGAAACAGGACTGCAAACCACAACACCCATAGGTCAAACCTTTCCATTGTCACAAATGCACCAAATTGTGTTATGTAAGCTACTATATAGGGACGCGGGTGGTGCTGTGGGTTAAACCACAGAGCCTAGGACTGGCCGATCAGAAGGTCGGTGGTTCGAATCCCCGCGACGGGGTGAGCTCCCGTTGCTCGGTCCCTGCTCCTGCCAACCTAGCAGTTCGAAAGCACATCAAAGTGCAAGTAGATAAATAGGTGGAACCAGAACAGCACATGGAAACGCCGTTTACCTTCCCACTGGAGCGGTACCTATTTATCTACTTGCACTTTGACGTGCTTTCGAACTGCTAGGTTGGCAGGAGGAGGGACCGAGCAATGGGAGCTCACCCCGTCGTGGGGATTCGAACTGCTGACCTTCTGATCGGCAAGCCCTAGGCTCTAAAACAAGGCTTTGTGGGATAACCAGCCTCATATAACTAACATGCTTAAGTCTACTTAATGCATGAAGGGGTTAATGCCATAGAGTAAGCTGTCCTGCCAGGCTTAGCTAGGTCACTCCCCCTTAGCTTGGGAGGAAGGTAATCAAACCTATTGATCCCCTTCAGTCTACCTGAGAAGCTCAGTGTGTAAAGAAGTCTGAGGTGGTTGCTCTGTGCTGAGACCACATGGCTTTTACAAGCCATTCTTGTGTTCCTATACCAGGCTGGCCAGGTTCCACCCCACATTGGGGGTGCCCAGTGTGTGTGTATGACATCGCACACATCGCATGCATGACATCACACAGTGTGGTGCAGCCAGACATGTCACGCACATGATGTCTAACGATGCGACGGACCCCGTCAGACCCTCCCATGGCTGCAACGAGCACCGTCAGGCCTCGGTGCATCATGTGACCTCATACATGTGACATGTTGTGTTGCCTAACCAGGCACCCTCAATGAAAAATTGTGGGTGCCTTGGTACCCTATGTCCTATACCAATAATTTAGGAACCTTCACCACTGCAACCAAGCAAAGTTTTTCTCTCTGCACAACTTTTTCTGAATGCAGAATGGAAAAGCACATGAATCTGACCTTTGGAGAGTTTGTAAGTCAACCATTTTTAACTTGATCTTTTTCTATG
>JAXCMG010000113.1:135300-156358 GCA_034642415.1 Podarcis siculus
AATAATAATAATAATAATAATAATAATAATAATAATAATAATAATAATAATAATATATTATTTTGTACCCTGCTCATCTGGCTGGGTTTCCCCAGCCAGATGGGCGGCTCCCAACCGAATATTAAAAACACGATAGAACATCAAACATTAAAAACTTCCCTAAACAGGGCTGCCTTCAGATGTCTTCTCAAAGTCAGATAGTTGTTTATTTCCTTGACATCTGATGTGGCGGGCGCCACTACCAAGAAGGCCCTCTGCCTGGTTCCTTGTAACCTCACTTCTCACAGCGAGGGAACCACCAAAAGGCCTTCAGAGCTGGACCTCAGTGTCTGGGCTGAACGATGGGGGTGGAGACGCTCCTTCAGGTATACTGGGCCGAGGCCGTTTAGGGCTTTAGGTCCATTCCAACTCGATTCTATGATTCAGTGACTATCTGAGTCTTTCCCCTGATCCAGCAGGGATCTTCTTGTATTCTTGAAAATGTCGCATCTGGATAACAGCAGCGCTTTCTGTTTTCCAGAATGCGGATCTGCCATTACTTCTTGGTGTAACCTGATACGTGCAAGGGGCTAATCCAGTCCGCAGCCTCCATCCTCATACTTAGGCCACTTTTAGATTGTTGCTCTTTTGCAGGTAGGGTTCGGTCGCATGCCGGCAAGTTCAGATTGTGCCATGAAAGTGGATTTGATACTGTTCCAACCTAAGTTTTCTATCCCCTACTTCACTACACTTGAGCATGATTGTATTGTGATATTCTTCTGAACTCCTTTGAGAGACTCTTGGTGCTCTAAAGAGGGATGCCAAGTGTGTGTGTGTGTGTGTGTGTGTGTGTGTGTGTGTGTGTTGTGAATTGGGCAGCAGTGAGATCACAAGAGGAAAAACTTAACTAAATATATTATATTTCAGGATGACCTGAAGTCTAGAATATCTTATTATATTTCAAACCTTCTGGTTAGCTGGAATACTAAAAGGGCAAGAGAAAAATCACCACGATTCTCTAATTGTTACTTGGCATCCAATCTCCATCCCATGTCATTATATGAAGAAAAACACATGGGCCTCTGATTCTGGGTAGGTTTTGTTTCCCCGCTCCATATTATTTATATGGCTAGTTTTATATAAAATATAAATACACTTAACGGAAACGTGAAGGCTCTTTTTCTCATATTCTGCCTGGGAACTTCTAGCTTTCAGAAACTTTAGGGTATCATACCAATTCATTGGCTTCGGAAATTTTCCTCACTGCATCAGGGGAATGATGATCAAAATAGAAAGAGACAACCCTGTCGCAAGTCTGCAGTCCATTTAAGTATTCAGAAGGTAATGGAAGAAGCTTCTGGAAATTTAAGATTAGGATTTTGCCTTGGGCAAAGGATCTCAGGTTACATAGAAACATAATGGGACACATAAGCAAACGGAAAATCCCCTTCTGGAAACAAAACAAAACAAAATATCCATCACGTAGTCAAGCCAGTCTCTAGTGATCTTGGCTACCTGCTGGAGTTTGTATTTCCAAAAGAAGATACAGGAGAGGTAGGCAGGACCAAGGTAAAAGATAAAGGTACCTCAGGTTACAAACACTTCGGGTTGCAAACACTTCGAGTTACAGGCTCCACTAACCCAGAAGTAGTACCTCGGGTTAAGAACTTTACCTCAAGATGAGAACAGAAAATGTGCACCGGCAGTGGGATGCCCCAATAGCTAAAGTGGTACCTCGAGTTAAGAATGGTTTCAGGTTAAGAATGGACCTCTGGAACGAATTAAGTTCGTAACCAGAGGTACCACTGTAAAGGTAAAGGACCCCTGGACGGTTAAGTCCAGTCAAAGGCGACTATGGGGTGAGATGTTCATCTCGCTTTTCAGGCCAAGAAAGCCAACTTAAATGAAAGGGGTGTGTGTGAAGGTTTTATAGTCATATTTGCAGGGCTGGACTCGATGACCTTTGGAGTCCCTTCCAACTCTACTATTCTATGATTGTATGGTATTTTGGGAGGAGGGGATAATCCTGATGTATATTTTGCTCTAGGAGTTTGGTCAGAATTGAGCATACACAGGGCGGCTGCCATGCTTTTCAGTTGTTGTCCTCATGTTGTTGATTCAAAATGCTTTGGAACCGTGCTGCATCCAGTGAGTGAAGAAGAAAGAAAGAAAGAAAGAAAGAAAGAAAGAAAGAAAGAAAGAAAGAAAGAAAGAGGCCACGCCAGCCACTGGTGCAAAACATAAGGGGTAAATTTTTAGCCCCCAGCCTCAGAGAAATAGCCCCCAATTTTGCAGCCTACAGACAATATATGTTGGCAATTGTAGCACAACTGCAATATTGCAAAGACATTCTGTTCTTGCACCATTGTGACCCCAAGCCAGCAAAACCAGGGGAGGGGCTGAAATTCATATTTATGTTAATTAACCGTCCAGTTTGTTTGCTGCTGGCTTCTCAATTTGGGGTGTGTGTGGTTTTTAAGGTGTGTGTGTGTTTGTTTGTTTTTGGCATGGGACGTTCCCGGCATATGTGATAGAAGTTTCTATAAAACTTTAACATCATGGCTGTGCCCAGGATTCTGTAAATTTCTCCCAGATCAAACCTATCCGTGCCTTGTGGCTAGGCATGGGGAGCGAAAGTGTGCAGTACACAGCAGCAGCAGCTGTGTACAAGAAAGGCCCAAATGGTGCTTTCTCTGTTGCAAAGCAGGTTGCAGAGGAAGCGCTTTGCACTGGGGAAGGGGTGAGGAAGGTGTTAACCCTTCCTTTGGCCACTCAAAGCGTTTTTCACACACACTTACACACCCACCAGTGTCCTGAACTCTCTCACCTCCCCCCCCCTCGCTTCAATGCAAATCGTGCTCTCTCATGGGCTGCATTCCAGGTATGGGATGTAATAATTTTAAAATGCATTGCTTTTCCTTCTTCTGGAATGTTTTCCCTCATGTATTCCAAACAAAGTACTCTTCCAGTTCATTCCAGCAATAGATTTGATGAAGGATGTAGAGGCTGCAGCCCCGCCTATTCCTTCGTCCTTGTCAAACAATTGCCTTTCACACTCCGCTTTTCTCTCTGGTGAGAAGAAACGGAGCCTTTTTGCAAATTCCTTCATGAAAGTGTGAGCTGAAAGCTTCTGCAGTCGCAGCAGCGAAAGGGAAATAGCTCAGGCTTTGATGTGAATGTCTGAAATGTCTGATGACAGAACAGATTGACCAAAAGTATTTCTTTCAACAATAAACTGTAGGAGCTTAGAAGAAACTATACATTTTAGAAGTATACCATTGCAACCTTTGGACACAAGGAACCTGTTGCAGATGTTGCCTGAATAATTCCAAATGACTTCCACTTGGAGCACTAGAAACTGGACGTCACGTGCCACAAATGCCTATGATTTTCCATTCCCAAACTAAAAATGACTGTTATGGACGAGTGTCCCAAGCAAACTACAAATCTGTGAATAGTTTGCACAGATCACAGGGCAGGGAAAGGATTGGTGAGTGAGACGCCGAGCAGTGAAGGTAGGCCTGTTATTTTTAAAATAAGGAGTAATGTACAAGCGAGACAACCATGCCTTCGATGTACAACAAATATTCATAAGAAATTAAGAAATGACTTCACGATTTAATTCATATGTATTTATTTCATAAAAAATTACACACCGCTTGACTGTAAAACAACTCAAAGCAGTTTACAAAAGACAAAACAGTAAAATCGAGGGGGGAAATCACAAGTCTACTTTAAAGCATACAGAAGTTAAAATACTAAAATGGACTAAAATTACCTCAACTATCTAAGCATCTTAGCGGGCTTGTCTGAAAAGGAATGTATTTGGCAGGTGCTGAAAGAGTACCATGAAGAGGCCCGCTGGATCTCCACAGACAGGGAGTTCCAAAGTGCAGGCGCTGCCACACTAAACAATCGAGTTATGACAAACGTGGAACAGGGCTTATGTGGCACCTGTAGCAGTGCCAATTTTGACAATCAAAGCAGTCAAGAGTGTGGGATGTGATCCATGAGAGGCAGTCAAGTACAACATTCCTTGAAATGCTAGAGAAGACATGCGAGGGAATGTTTGGTCCAGCCAGTCGAAAACTTCCTGTTCCTCCTGGCTGGAGCATCCTTCCTTTTGCATGTGGACGTGACCTAACCTGTCCCGGTAACAAAAGGACGAGTCACGCAGCACACCTCTCTTTTTGACTTCCTTGTTCGTTTGACCAGCTTCTTAGCTAGGACTGCTCTGCTAGCTCTCAGATAGCAGAAGCACTGGGATTATTCCCCCATATGGGGCAGATCCACATGTACATATTTGTAACTAAGTCTGCCTTCAAGAATCCAACAGTGAACTGATGTGAGTAAACTTCTTGTATTGACTTTGAATAAGATTGTCATGTCTTTATTCTTTTAAGAGGGATTCAAGGGAACTTACCAGGAATGTACAATTCAATCTGAGACAATCTGTCTTGAAGTAAGCAATTGCATGAACTACTGTCTCAAGGCTTTCCTGGTCCAGGAAACTGCTGTGGCTGTTGGACCAATTGCAGGTGGTAAAAGGCACTTCTGGCCCCCGGGGTGACCTGAGCCTCCAGGGACAGAGCTGTATTCAGAAGCACTCCATCCAAAATAAATAATGATCATGTCAATGCAAACATTTCATACTTTTCGTAGGATGGCAACCCAGAAATAATATTCACTCATTATTTATACATTTCCACCAAGGTACACCAATGTGTACATTGTATACATATGCCGCCAACAACAACAACAACAGGTCCCTGACCCCCAAGTGGTTGCAATGTTGATTGAAAAGTGGGGAAGAAGAAGTGAAAGATGACTCTGAGGAAAGACCATGGAGCATTCTTCTGCTTGGTTACAGTTGGGGTTGAGGATCTGGGGGTAAATCTCAAGGAACAGGAGGGTTTTGAGATGGGATTTGAGGAAGGAGGTGGCTCTTTAGGGAAGATTTCCAGGGATGAAGGGCAGGGCAGGACGGGGTGGGGGAGATAATCTAAAAACAACGGAGCAGTCCTTGGACTCAGCTACACAGGTCAATTTATAATGTTATAAATGTGTTATAAAAATGTGACACCGGATAGCACTGTAGAGCAGCAATCTGAAGTCAATGAAAATTTCTATTGGGAGCCATATTTTTATAGCGTTTTCTTTCATGGTGTTTTTTTATATCTGTGTAGATCCTTGTGGAAGCTGGTGTGACAACACTGGAAAACCAAACACCACAGGCAAAAATATAATAAAGGCAGAGAGATATCGTGGAGCAATCCATGGACATAAATGGGAGCGTTCCACACATTTCTACCAGAAATGTTCTGTAAAAGACAAGCTAAGATTCTTGAGATGCTTTGTTCCATATCGGGGGGGAAACGCATTTGGTTCACATTAAGCCAGCCAACTGCCCTGAGGATAGAGGATCATCCTCTAAATGTGTTGTAAAATAAAAGCAGATAAAATACTTTTGTGCAGTGAGAGGACAGGACTCGATATGGCAGTCAAAGTTTCTTTTCATATTATGGTTTAGAGCTCTCCTGATGTGCTCCAGAGAGCAGCACTACTTCAGCCTAGCAGAGAATGTGCTCAGGAACTCAGCCAAGGTGGTAATTGGCAGTTTGGCAACATCTCAACATCTCCAGAACATGCTGAAGCAACGCTAGAGCCACATTTTGTTTCCTAATCTCCATTTGTATAAATGTTCTACACTTTTCCATTGGCCCCAGAGGTGAGGACAGATATACAGGCCCAGAAACCGGGGTTAGTTAAAAAATACACCCACCCCAGAGTCTCAAGTAGATGCCAAACCATGGCGCCTGGAATGGTTTCAGCCTCCTCCTTCGATTTCCCCCCAAAGCTTCTTCTCTTCTTCATTTCAACTCAGAGGTAACAAAGCCAACAGGAGAACAAACAAGTCTCTTTGTCACACTAAGCTGTGCCTATTATGTCCTGTGATTTGGGTCCTGAACATAATTGATCCCCAACTAAGAGGGGGTTCACGCATCTGATCTCTGAGCACCCTCCTCTTCGTGCTTTGTAAAGTGACCGTTTGGAGTCATTTTTTAGAGTCAAGATTTTAGAAGGAATGTACATACAGTGGTACCTCAGGTTAAGAACTTAATTCATTCTGGAGGTCCGTTCTTAACCTGAAACTGTTCTTAACCTGAAGCACCACTTTAGCTAATGGGGCCTCCCGCTGCTGCCACACTGCCCCGCGCGATTTCTGTTCTTATCCTGAAGCAAAGTTCTTAACCCGAGGTACTATTTCTGGGTTAGTGGAGTCTGTAACCTGAGGTACCACTGTATATGATTCCCATTAAGTTTATACTCTGCCTCTTTGAATGATACTAATCAGCTTTGTCATACTGCTCTCTCCTGCAGCCCCAGAAGACATTTAGCATACATATTTAACACCAGTTTTATACTGATTCGTCACCCTTTGGCTTAGCCCCATTTTTATTTTTATTTTAATATAAAAAAGGGAAGGGAATGAATGTAGATGGGGAGATTTTATAACAAGCAAACTCCAAATCTGCACTCAAGATAAATTAAAACAAATAACCATTCAAGGACAGATCGTGTGTTACAAACTATGCCAGAATGAGTGATACTTGATGGTGGAATCTGCTTCCCAGAGAGGGAACTTTTCATTACCAGGAGTTGTAATTTAACAGGCGTGGGAAAGTTATTCTGCGGCCTGGTCTGCCCCAAGGGGGTGGGGTGTCCCGTTTTGCCGCTTGAGGTGAAACGGGAAGTTCCACCATACCCCACCGCCAGAGAAGTGATGTGGGCGCCGGTGCTGATTTCTGCTAAGAAGGCTGGGGTCTTCAGTCTTCGCAACTGCTTCACTGTGGCAAGACCAACTGGGAAGAGGTGCTGGAGTTACTAGGCCTGCACTGGTTTGGTTGTTTTGAATGAAGAGTTAACTTCACTGGCACCATGTTTTTATTGCTTATCTAAACTTAACTCCATGGGGACGCAGGTGGCACTGTGGGTTAAACCAGAGAGCCTAGGACTTGCCGATCAGAAGGTCAGCGGTTCGAATCCCCGTGACGGGGTGAGCTCCCATTGCTCGGTCCCAGCTCCTGCCAACCTAGCAGTTCGAAAGCACGTCTAAGTGGAAGTAGATCGATAGGTACCGCTCCGGTGGGAAGGTAAACGGTGTTTCCGTGCGCTGCTCTGGTTCGCCAGAAGCTGCTTAGTCATGCTGGCCACATGACCCGGAAGCTGTACGCCGGCTCCCTCAGCCACTAAAGCGAGATGAGCACCGCAACCCCAGAGTCGGCCACAACTGGACCTAATGGTCAGGGGTCCCTTTACCTTTACCTTAAACTTAACTCCAGCTCCTGACCCTCCGACCGAATGAAAATCCATTTTCAATTCAGGACAGAGGAGAAGTAATCTCTTGATGTGGAGAAAATGAGGCGTTCTCTGTGTGCTCACTCAGCGTTTATCTCCACTTTCCAAACTTCATATTTCCATGCCAGGGCTCGGATTTTTAGGACAATTTACAGGAGGCTCCTCTCCAACAGCAACAGGAAGGCAAGGAGAATTTGGCATCTTCCCCTCGCTTATCTTGGAGGCTGTCTGTGCTCACACAATGCGCTCACCCCGCCCCAGTTCACACATGCAGGGGGTTGAAAATGGGGTTGTGTCCTGGAGTCAGATCCAGCTCAAATCCTGCCTTGGTCAGTTCAGTTTGGACTGCTTTGGAAAACATCCACTTTTAGACTCAGCTCTACGGTAGAACTGTGCTCTGGAAAATCTGAGGCTTTGTACGTCTCCTGTTAGCTTACATGGGAAAACGGAGAAATGGCTCTATGACTTATAAATTTCCAGGAGGAATTACATGGAAACTACAGGCATCATGTGCCCCTGTGGGTGAATGGAGGCTGCCAAATTTCAGACAGATAGGTACGCCCTAGGACCCTCGTACCTACGGGACCGCCTCTCCTGGTATGTCCCACAGAGAAACTTACGGTCTTCAAATAAAAACATCTTGAAGGTCCCAGGCCGCAGAGAGGTTAGGCTGGCCTCAACTAGAGCCAGGGCTTTTTCGGCTGTGGCTCCGATCTGGTGGAACGCTCTGTCACAAGAGACTAGGGCCCTGCGGGACTTGACATCTTTCCACAGGGCCTGCAAGACAGAGCTGTTCCACCAGGCCTTTGGCCAGGGGGCAGTCTGACTTCCTCCTTCGGCAATCTTCGCGGAGCTCTGGCCCAATGGTTGCCAGTGGTTTAATTTGAATTAATTTTATAATGAATGATTTTAGAGTGATGTGTTGTACTGTTGTACTGTTTTATTGTTGTTAGCCGCCCTGAGTCCGGCTTTGGCTGGGGAGGGCGGGATATAAATAAAAATTATTATTATTATTATTATTATTATTATTATTATTATTACAAGGAAGGCTATTAACATTGTTTGTGTGGGAATGTTCAGGGAGGCAGGAGAGGATATATTGTTTAATGATATCCTTCCTAACATGCATTAGCAACTCCCTTTACTTAGCAGAGTGCATTCCCCTTTTAAACACACAGCGGTTAGCTTGTGGCAAGCTCGTTTAAGCTTCTCAATATAGGATTCTTGGTAATCCCCTTTTCTCTCCCTTAAAAAGAATAGACACCATCTTGTGTAAAGTATTATAAAAGAAGTTTACTCACACATTCAGTTCACAGATGGATCCCTGAAGACAGACTTAGGTTACAAAGTATATACACATGGAACCACCCCATATGGGAGTTAGTCCCAGTGACTGCAGACAGGCAGTCACTGCTGCTCACACGGCGAAAGCAAAATGGAAAAGAGAGAGAGTGTGCTGCCTGCCTTGCCCTTTTGTCACCTGGGCAGGTAAGGTCACACCCACCTCTAGTCACATGCAAAGGAAGTTTGTCCCAGCTCAGGAGGAAACAGGAAGTTTTCTACTGACTAGAGCAAACATCCCCTTTCATGTCCACTCTAGGAATGTTGCACTTGACTTCTATCTATGTGTCACATCCCACAGTTTGTTTGTTTGTTCACTTATTTGCCTCATAAACTTTATGTATCGCTTGAGTGTAGCCCTTCGGTCACCTGAACAGTCCAAGTTAGAGCTTAGTAAACAGAACACTTTGCTGTGCCTTGAACAGCCATTTGATCTGCAAGAATTAACAGCTCATGTGATGTTTGCCTTGATGCTATGGAAAGCTTCGCCGATTGATTTGTGCATCTCATGTGGCTACTAAGAGTGGACCATGCAGGGTTTATTTTCCTGGTCAGCTGGCAATTCTACTGCCAAGTAATGTTGACCATGGATTGACAGGTCTCCGGAGACTCAAACATTGATAGGTGGAGACTGGCAAGACAGGAGTGGGGCCGAGAGATACTTGATGAGGGCAGAAGATGGTACAGGACCAATCAGAGGAAGAGCTTAGCTTTGCCTGCTGCCATGGGGGCTGACCCTGATGGTCATAGGCTGGTAGGAAATCAAATAGCAGCAAGCCAAGCAGAAAATACCCTGTGCCCCTAGGTTCTGACCCTGAGCTGTTACTTCTTCCACTGGAAATCCCAAAAATAATGATGTTGAAACCCTGAAACTTCAGCTCCAGTCCTAACTCCTAGTCATTAGTCACCTTTTGACACCAACTGCAGGCACTTTTTATTCAGGCTTATGGGGACTAGTAATGGGAGCCATCGCTGTCAAGTTTTTACGCCATTCATTGCATGTAATATTTTGATTCTGCTTTAGATTTTATTGATGTAGATTTTAAGAGTCCCTCCACATTGGTGTTTTTTTATTGTGGGTGTATTCCTCAACATTCCTGAAAGTTGACACAATAACAGGGCATCAATGGCGGATTTATTTTGCTTTGATTTGTTCTGCAATGCTTCCCCCAACACAACCCCACCATGACTGCCTAGAGGGGCTATGGCGCCACAAAGGCAGGAGAAAACAGGACAAAACAGAACATTAGTGGTATAAAAAGTTACAGGATTTCAGGAGAACGTTACAGGATATGAACTGATTGGAAATGAAGCAGTGTGCTGCTCCCAAAAACTTTGTAGGCACATGCATTATGAAAAGTGGGATGGCATCATGAACAAAAATCGTCATGAATGTGCATAAAAAAGGAGGGACCCTGTGCTTTATTGTATGAAATGCATCTGAGGGATTGGTACTGTAAGCCACAACGTGCTCTGATGAAGCATAGCATAGAAATAATACTGATACCTCTGGCCCAGGTTGACACACATTTCCTGTCCTGCCCCCACCTTTGACTCCCAGGACACGTCACCTAATACAGTGGTGCCTCGCAAGACGAAATTAATTCGTTCTGCGAGTTTCTTCGTCTTGCGGATTTTTCGTCTTGCGAAGCACGGCTATTAACGGCTTAGCGGCTATTAACGGCTTAGCGGCTATTAACGGCTTAGCGGCTTTAAGAAAAAGGAAACAAACTCGCAAGAACTTGCAAGACGTTTTCGTCTTGCGAAGCAAGCCCATAGGGAAATTCGTCTTGCGGAACGACTCAAAAAATGGAAAACTCTTTCGTCTTGCGAGTTTTTCGTCTTGCGAGGTACCACTGTAACCCATTAAGCTTTATGACATACATATTGGACCAGTTCCTCCACCCACCAGTACCAGATAGTGTCCATGGACGGTGAGTCTTCTTCACTTGTTGATCCTCATGCTGCTCATTCACCAACCTCTTGGTACACTGGGCCAATCATCTGGGGTTGCTGATTTTTTAATTATTATTATTTATTTATTTTTGATATCCCGCTTTATCACTACCCTAAGGAGTCTCAAAGCGGCTAACAATCTCCTTTCCCTTCCTCCCCCACCACAAACACTCTGTGAGGTGAGTGGGGCTGAGAGACTTCAAAGAAGTGTGACAAGGCCACCCAGCAGCTGCGTGTGGAGGAGCGGGGAAGCGAACCCAGTTCACCAGATTACGAGTCCATTGCTCCTAACCACTACACCACACTGGCTCTCCTTTTTGATGGCATAAATATTTCCTTGCCCAGTCAGGACACAAATCAGAGCCTGAGGGTCCAAGGCATAATAGCCATAATAGTACTTGGTGGTCTGTAAGTAACTCAAACTCAGCAATCTCTAGTGATGCAAGGGAACCAATAAAGGGAACCCTATAAATCCTCAGGGATGCAGGTGGCGCTGTGGTCTAAACCACTGAGCCTACGGCTTGCCGATCAGAAGGTTGGTGGTTCAAATCACTACGACGAAGTGAGCTCCCATTGCTGTGTCCCTGCTCCTGCCAGCCTAGCAGTTCAAAAGCACGTCAAAGTGCAAGTAGATAAATAGATACCGCTCCGGCGGGAAGATAAACGGCGTTTCCATGCGCTGCTCTGGTTTCGCCAGAAGCAACTAAGTCATGCTGGCCACATGACCTGGAAAAACTGTCTGCGGACAAACGCCGCCTCCCTCAGCCAGTAAAGCAAGATGAGCGCTGCAACCCCAGAGTTGTTCGTGACTGGACTTAACTGTCAGGGCTCCTTTACCTTTACCTTTTTATAAATCCTCAACCTCTGGCCTGTTCTGGGCAATTATATCTGGTTTATCATGCCCGGATCCTTGGGAATCTGAGGATGGGCTCAACAGCAAACGAACAACTTTGCTGAACCAGCTCTCAACTTTTGTGGGTTCTAAACTTGACCCCTATACTATATATATTTGCTGCACACAACTTACTAAAATAAATAGTTACCTCGCAGTCTTGCCATCTGTTTGCTTAATGCATATATTTTATATATACACCTTCAGGTTTTCTATCCCTGTTGTTTCTGAGCATCAGGTGCTTGTGTGCTAAAATCTTGGCTGGAAGAGTCTCTTACATAATGCCACACAGGAATAACTTTATGGCAAAACTGGTCATGGGCTTATCGATACCTCTGTATTTAGCTGCTAGCATTCTCAGGCTCTGGTAAAATACCACAAGGTATGTAGTATTTTATGAGGTGGGAGAATCAGGTGATTACTGGGGAAGTATGGTGTAGGCTTTTTTCTCTTCCTAGATTAATAATAGTAATAATTTTATCATTTATACCCCGCCCGTCTGGCTGGGTTTCCCCAGCCACTCTGGGTGGCTTACAACACATAAAAAATTGTAAAACATTAGACATTAAAAATTTCCCGATACAGGATTGCCTTCAGATTTCTTATAAAATTCAGATAGTTGTTTATTTCCTTGACATCTGGTGGGAGGGTGTTCCACAGGACGGGTGCCACTACCAAGAAGGCCCTCTGCCTGATTCCGTGTAACCTCACTTCTCACAGTGAGGGAACCACCTCAAGGCCCTCAGAGCTGGCCTTTCAGGTATACTGGGCTGAGGCTGTTTCCCTTGAGTGGTCAAAATGACTGTCTTAGAATTTTAGAATCATAGAATTGTAAAGTTGGGAGGGATCGCGAGAGTTATCTAGTCCAACCCCCTGCAATGCAGGATTTTCTTGCCCAACGTGCGCTCTAACCCACAACCCGGAAATTAGAGTCTCACGCTTTACTGACTGAGCATCCTTAGTGCTGGACTGGCATGTAGCTTAGTGCTCCTGTACACATGCTCTGCCATAAGGAAATACTGTGCTGGGGACACTGTGAACATCACAAACATGAGATAAATGTTGACCTCTACCAGGAAATCAAGTCAAGAGTAAACCAGCAGCCCTATATGTTAATAAATGTGCCAGGGTTGCTGCCTGCTAATTCAAAATATAAGGGGAAAAGGAAGGCATTTCTTCCCTGGGAGATCTGATGTGATCTTCAATAATAAGGAACGTGCAGTGTGACAGTGAAGATCTCTCAGGCAAGCTCCATTATAGTTGGAGTGAACTGAATGGCCCCAATGGGAGAGCATTTGTTTTGTCACCTTACACAGAGGGAAAGTTGAGGTCCACGGAGGGATTGCAGGTGAGCAGGGGAAATGGAGGCCTGGTAGGAAAAGTCAGGAGATGCAGAAAGACAGGCAAAGTTACAGAACTGAGTAAGGCAGGGAGTCAGGGAACAAAACCTTCTAAGGATGGGAGGGCTGGTGAACACAGAGACATCAAAACATAATCTGAGCCACTGGCTTCTTCGTCAACATATGAAACTGAGTTAGACCATCTGGTCTGGATTGTGCTGTGTGCTAATATGGGTTGAGCTAGTGGCATTTATTTTTTTTTAAAAAAAAAACAGCAGCAGAGCAACAGAAGGAGTGGGAGAGATTGGGTGCAACGGAAGGCAATGTTCCTTTATATAACTAAAGGAGAACAGCTGATAGCTGCACCTGCCAAAATTCCCCCTTTGGAGAACCAATAAAGGTGAAAGTTGATGGCTGCTGTTCTCCCTTGCAGCTCATCACCCCGAGCAGCGAATTCATTCACACCTCTGGGGAAAGAAGCTTGTCCTTTCACCAGCAGAGGAGAGGAAAGGAGAGGGAAGGGAGTTCCAGAAAGTTCACTATTTGCTCTGGCCCTGCCCACCCCCAGCACGTGGCCCCTAGCAGATCATCCTGGAGGGAATGCAGCCACCCATAGAAAAAGGTTGCCCATAGCAAAGGATGGACTTCCAAGGTGGGTGGAATAAAAGTGGATCTCATTTTACAAGATGGAGTGAAGGTTGGATCTGAGAAGGCTGAAAGGGAGACTCCCCAAGGCCTTGCACAATTGTGTCTTCCCTTCAGAAGATCCTTCCTTTAAACAGATGCAAAAAAGGGACTCAGCCTGGGGGTTCCTACATATAAAGCATGTTCTCATCCACTGAACTACAGCCCTTTCACAGTGTGGAGCGATGCACTCTCAGGTAGGTGCTGAGAGCACAGCTGGCCATCTCTCCTTGAGGAAGGGAATCCCCAACCCTTCAGCAATGTCCTCACCTCCACCCAGGGCGAATATTCTTCCAAAACAGGCCTAAATGGATGGGAGTGGAGTCCCAATGGTCAGGGCCCTTGGGTAGAAGAAAAGTATCTGTTGATAGGAGCATGAGGGGGTCTTGGGGAGAGGGGGGGCAGCCTTCAGAATGCCCTGCTATGTTTTGCAGTTTGCTGCATGACCACTTACAACCAGAATGCTCTCTCAGTTCATTTTATTTTGTTTAATAAAAAAAAAGAAAACTCACAAAGCTTGCATGTATATTTTATATATATAAATATATACAGTATATATAAATCAAATGATTCTGGACAACACTGTTGAATGTGGCAAGAAACAGAAGTAGCAAGAAAGTTACGTGGGGCCACAATCCAACAGAGGTGCACACATTTAAGCCCACTGGAATCCAGGGATGTAAGCATGTGTAACTCTATGCCAGATTAGGCCTCCAATTTTTAAACAGAAAACTAATTCCCATGGACAGCACCTGCAAATCTGGACTCTGCTCTTCTTTGGGTTTTCCAAGAAGCTGGAAGCATACACAGGCTTTTGAGTGCCTCAAGTGCACACACTTACATTCTCATAAAATGAGTTCTGTGTGACTTGAAAACTTGCATATTCCTACATCAGTAAAAATTGGTTCAAAATAACATACTTTCATAGCTGGCATTTTTAAATCTCCTGCAACCAACATAACAGTATCAAAGAGACTGTGGCAGAACAAACAGTGACACACACACGCAGACACACACTTCTAAATCAAGATTGGCCTCAAATTACTAACAAGAAGAAGGAAAGAAGAAAAATAATTTCCAGGCAATGGATATAAAGACTTGAACACGAAGGCACCCAGGTGTGTGCGGGCAGTCACAACTTTAAATGTGGTCCACTATTGCTTTTGAGTGATGGAAGTGATGATGAACAATGGGGTCTTTGGTTCCAGAAATCCATTTTTTTTTCCAGAAGGCCTATGAACAAAAGGGGTGAGTGGCTGGCACAGAAACTAATGAACGGTCCATGGGGCAGGTGGGAGAAGGAAATGGATAAGTTTAAGTGCAGTCATAAGCCTTGCATCCTTCACTGAAGAAGCTCGTGCTATATTGAGCTACAACAGACTTGCTGGTACTTTAAGTGGCAACATTTTCCAGGAGAGAGAAGAGTCACCTTTGAAGCTATTTCCTTTGAATTTGGATCCTGCTGTTATTCCCAATACTGAGTCCTAGTTTGGGCTGACTGGCTTTCTGGGCATGAACGAATTGCCAAGCAAGATGGCGGCCCTTTTGACCTGTTGCTTTCCTTTCGGCAACAGAGGCCACACTCCTCTGCTGTCTCTAATTCACTGTTGGCACCTGGTTCCTCTGTAAACTGTATTCCTTTGCCTTCAGTCTCAGGTTAGCAATGCTGTTGGCCATATTCATGCCCTGAGCAGGGCTGGCATTGGTACAGGAGGCAGAATAAGAAGCCATGGCACTGCTGGAAGAAGAAAAAGAGGGGAGACAAAGAAAAAAAAAGACATCAGAATATGGCCTTTGTAAGCCGCCAGGTTGCATTAGATGTCTTCAGGTAAAGGAAAATGCACAGCTAGCCTGATCTTGTAACTTTTAACTGCAGTTCGATTTTCAGCAGGCCCAGCTTTGCGATGCAAATAGTCATAGATTAAGCTACCGTATTTTTCGCTCCGTAAGACGCACCTTTTTTCTCTTAAAATCTAAGGGGAGGTGTCTATGCGTCTTATGGAGCGAATGTGTGGTTCCTGGGGCTGGGGGGGGCGGGCTTCCTCCACCAGCCCCAACCTGCTCTTTGGGGCTGGCGGTGGGGGAAAGCCAGGCTTCCCCCACCGCCAGCCCCGCAAGCCTGGGGAGGCTTTGTGCGGCTTTCCCTGGCTTTTGCGGGAGGTAGGGGAAGGGACAGAGCAAGGCTCTCTCACTTCCCCCACCTCCCGCAAAAGCCCCCAAGAGCAGCGGAGTGTGTGTGTGGCTCTTGGGGGCTTTTCCCTTCTCCCTCCTCGGGGAAAAGCCTGCAAGCGCCGCACACGCTCCTCATGAAAGGGAGCGCTGAGCAGAGCCTGGGATATACAGGCTCTGCTCAGTGCTCCCTTTAAAAAATATTTTTTTTCTTGAATTCCCCCCCAAAAAAGTAGGTGCGCCTAGTGGTCAGGTGCGCCTTATGGAACGAAAAATACGGTAATGTGAAAGGCTAAAGACCAGGGGCAGGTGGAAACATTTGCAGATACTTGGCAATCGTATCTGCCAATGTTTGCAAAGCTCTTGCAAAGCTCGGAGTGGGCTCATGATTTGAAGCATCCCTGGAAAAAAGTAAATATGGTTTCTGGGACACTTTACACACACACACACACACACACACACACACACACACACACCACTTTTCACCATGTCTGGGTCTCAAGGCAACTACCTGAGAGCAGGAGTAACCAAAGTGGTCCTCTACAGGTGTGGTGGACTATAGCTTCTATCATCCCTGGACCATTGACCATTGGCCCTGTTGTCTGGGGCTGAAGGGAGTTGGGGTTCAAAGCATTTGGAGGGTGCCACATTGACAACCTCTTCTTGAAAAGGTGGGGATTTCAGGAAGCCGGCTTCATATCTTTCTGTGTTGGGTAGTCAGACCAGTGTGGGTTAGAATGGGACCAGTCACTTACAGGTGTGATGCAGAGATTTGGGAGCACGAAGGAGCACACTACCTGTGCACACCTGGAATGAGAGCTGTCGGGCAGCTTCTATCTTCACTTGCTGAAGATAAGGGCAGGGAAGTTGATTCATCTCTTTTAAGGGCTCTCCGATGCCATTGCTAGGACAACAGTAGGAACAGCACAACTCCTGAACAGGTAGGATCTAATTTAAATAACTACTGGGGGGAGGGAGGGGGAGATATCTCTGAGCCTAAACAGCTGCCACTCCTTAGACTCAGTGACAGCCTTCTCCTCCCACAACACACTTCCATGTGGTAAGGAAATGCATATTGTTATAACAGTTGAGATGTTCCTGCTGCACATTCAGAAGAATAACATGGCGTCATCTCTCTTTGGGAATACACAATACAGGTGGTAGACTCTTCTTCCTTGAAGGCTTTTAAGCTGAGGTTGGATGGCTATCTGACAGGGATGCTCTAGCTGAGATTCCTGAGTTGCAGGGAGCTGGACTACGTGACTCTTGTGTCGGGATTCACAGAATGCTGTGTGAGATAGTAAGTCTGCAGGCTTGAGTTTGCTAGCTGATGCAACTGGCTGATGCAATCAGCCTGCAATACTTTCTATGGAAGTGCTGGGTCAGAAAGACTCAGCAGTCATGTGCTGTCAGTTGATTGGCTGTCATCGGTTTAAAGGGAAAACCTGTCCAGCAGTGAGTGGGTGGTATAGAAGAGTGTAGTCAGAGAGAGAGATAGATAGAAAGGTCTTCCTATTTGCCTTAAGGTGCAGCCAGGTACTCTGTTTGACTGTATGAACTGCTCGTGTATTATGGCCTGTAGATTATTGTATATATTTGTGTGTGTGTGTGTGTGTGTGTGTGTATAAAGGTAAAGGTAAAGGTACCCCTGCCCGTACGGGCCAGTCTTGACAGACTCTGGGGTTGGTGCGCCCATCTCACTCTATAGGCCGGGGGCCAGCGCTGTCCGGAGACACTTCCGGGTCACGGGGCCAGCGTGACATCGCTGCTCTGGCGAGCCAGAGCCGCACACGGAAACGCCGTTTACCTTCCCGCTAGAAAGCGGTCCCTATTTATCTACTTGCTCCCGGGGGTGCTTTCGAACTGCTAGGTTGGCAGGCGCTGGGACCGAGCAACGGGAGCGCACCCCGCCATGGGGATTCGAACCGCCGACCTTTCGATCGGCAAGCCCTAGGCGCTGAGGCTTTTACCCACAGCGCCACCCGCGTCCCGATATATATATATATATATATATATATATATATATATATATATATCACAATAAATATACTGCACTGAAGAACCTGGAACTCTGAGCATTTCTGCTAAAGTGCTGCGGAGAATTCGCGACAGGGTTATGGGGTCCCTTTTAACTGTACAGTTCTATGACTCTATGTTCCGCTGTTGTGTGTTGACACTGAAAATCAAATTCTAAAGCAAAGCTTTGGTAAAGGTAATCTACCAATCAAAGAGAATAGAAGTTGCAAGTAAGTCACTGCGGAGTCCATGGATACTTATGGACTGCACTGTTTAATCCTCCCCTCCCTTGCTGATTCTGCTGCTATTATTTAATTTCTTTATTAAATTCAAAGCATGTCACGGAATCTTTCGAAACAACACTTTTAAAAATGAAAGGATCAAGCCATTAACAACAACAACAAAATTAAACCAAGCACTAAGTATCACCTTTAACCATGGGCACTGATTATAGTCGTACCTTGGAAGTCGAACGGAATCCGTTCCGGAAGTCCGTTTGACTTCCAAAACGTTCGAAAACCAAAGTGCAGCTTCTGATTGGCTGCAGGAAGGTCCTGCAGCCAATCAGAAGCTGTGGAAGCCCCATCGGACATTCGGCTTCCAAAAATAGTTCACAAACTGGAACAGTCACTTCTGGGTTTGCGACGTTCGGAGGCCCAAACATTCGGGAACTAAGCTGTTCCACTTCCAAGGTACGACTGTACTAGGAAAATCGCTTCTTTCAGTTTGTACATGGAGTTTGGCTAAGTATTCTTCAAAATAGCCCTATTATTCAAATTTTATAGATGAGATAAGCTGAGTAATGATGACTTGCACCTGGCTATTATAAGACAGGAAGACAGATATCACATATTAGTAATATTCAGAGTTTCACTCAAGCACCTGCATGTTAATGCAAAGTTTTTTAGAGAACCCCCACCTGCTTAAAAAAAAAGTTAAGAAGGTGGGAGTTACATTCTTGGCTCCAGGTCAGGCACCCCCAAACTGCAGCCCTCCAGATGTTTTAGCCTACAACTCCCATGATCCCTAGCTAACAGGACCAGTGGTCAGGGATGATGGGAATTGTAGTCCAAAACATCTGGAGGGCCAAAGCTTGGAGATGCCTGCTCTAGGTCTTTCCCAAAAAAATTTATCTACAATGCATTTAGCCAGGGTAGCCCTAAGGAACAGGTGAGAGTTGATGAATTTAGGGTTGTATCAAACACAGTTGATGAGGATATAGAGAGATTGTCCACATGGCAAAAATCTGCAGTTTGGATTAATGATGTAATAAAATGTTTAGAACTAAATCGGAAGGTATTGGAAAAAGCAGGTGTCTTCCTTTTCCCCTGGAGCAGCCTTCAACAATGTTCTGCAAAGCGTACAGACCCATAACTGCTGTCTTCAAATGTGTGGATTGGTACGTGTTACAAATCAACACTCGCTGCAAAGTTAGAGATGAACTAGGTGTACACATCAGCCCTGTAAAGATGTTGGAAAATAATTGTCTTATAACTGGATGTCTGATGGTGTCTATATTTTAGACCAGGAATGAGGAAT
This sequence comes from Podarcis siculus, assembly GCA_034642415.1. NCBI lineage: Eukaryota > Metazoa > Chordata > Lepidosauria > Squamata > Lacertidae > Podarcis > Podarcis siculus. The sequence goes on from JAXCMG010000113.1 coordinate 154,576, forward strand.
CTGTGCCCCCCCCCCAAGTTTTTGGACTCTGGTTCCCATCATCCCTGACCATTGTCCATGATGACTGGGGCTGATGGGAGCTGGAGTCAAACAATTTCAGAAGCAATGCTTTTTTCTGGGGGGACGCATACCCCTAAACATTTTGTGAATCTTTGTACTTTTATCCACTTACTGTATTTATTTTCCCCAATTTGAACTATAAAATGGAGGTTTTCTTGAGTCAAAAGGAGAGCATCCCTAAACTTTTTTTTAAAAGAAAAAAGCACTGATCAGAAGGGTCTAAGGTTTGCCACCCCTGCTTTGGATGGTAGAAGGTGCTGATGGTATCTATGAACCAGAACTCAATCAGAAGTCCCTTCCCCTTGCTCATTGCAAAACTATTTTTGGAATACACAAGCTGTGATGCTTTCTGAAGCCAATATATATGGAGCTGGCCCACACATTCATAATTCATAATTCAGTTGCTCTCCTCTGAATTCCACAATGACTGGCAAGTTGAACATGTCAGCTGTCTCCATTTTGAAAAGCACAGAGCCTTGAACTGATATAAAACTTCTATTGCCTGTTTGTTCTGTGATGACTCAAACACATGGACAAGAATCTTAACTCCATGAGTCTCTTAAAATATTCTGGGAAGGCTTCAGTAACTGAGTAGCATTTTGCAAGGCTGAATTTAGGCAGCCATCATTGGAGGGAAGGGTTTTGACCAGGGTGTGGATAGAGAACACTTTGACGGCCACTGCTGCCATAATCCTTTCACACAAAGCAGGGGAATCAAAGTACGAAGAGGTGAAGGCTGCTTCTACCAAGTTCTCAGAAAACTGAGCTAAGCCTGCTGCCATTGGACCTATCTAGATAGGAACTTTGACGCAGTCTAAGGACTCAGCTAGATTGGTTTTATATGCATTGTATATTCATATACACCACCAGATGGCGCTGTGGAGTCCCGTCTTTCCCTACTGGATTTCCCTGTATGAGTTTACAACACTTTTAACTGAATCACTTCTTTGACATGTCTAGATCCAGCCTAAGAGACTAGCAATTTGTAACGTAAACTGGAGTTAATGTCTTCACATACATGCATGAAGGACCTAACTAGTGAGTTAGAAGCTTGCTGGTGGTCTGGGCAGGGCAAGGGGGGAATCGTTCACTAAACCCACCCTCAGGGATCATTTTATTAGGCTTTTTCCTGCTTTTATCATTATTGTGCATTCTGTTGCGGTGACTTCATTGGAGGCTAAGGCAAAGAGAAGGTAAGCTTGAGGCTTCTGTTACACACGCCTCTTTTGCATCTCCTCATCCTGTCTAGCACCTGACGGAGTCGAGAGACCCTACAAAATTGGCCTGGGAGTGAGTTGGCACCCTTCTCCCAGAAGAACTCCAGGCGACTATGGACAGCCCCACAACCATGACACTTCTGCCCAGAAAGTTACCTTTGTAGAGTCTTCGCTTAGAATCCATTAGGGACCCCCTCGTGCAAACAACATCTTAGGAGGGATGAGGAGCTATTTTAGAAAGTGTGAAAGGAGGGAGAAATAATAAGGCAAGTGAGTTCATCAGATACCTTGTACTTGAGGGCTCACCCACCGTGACATTAAGGTGCCCTTGCAAGATGGTGGCACAGTCCAATGGCATTAAAGTATGATGATGTCACCCGCCACTTCTCAGTAGGACTTGGGAGCAGCCAACATGGCGCTCTTTAGATGTTGTTTCCCATCATCCTTGACTATTGAGCATGCTGGCTGGGGAGGGTGGGAGTTTGGTATCCAGGAACTTCTGGGGG
>JAXCMG010000113.1:156368-193640 GCA_034642415.1 Podarcis siculus
TCCTTTGTATACTAAAAATGTTATAGAAGTGAAAATGTGGTTTTACATCAAGTAGATGATGGACTCATTGCCTCCTTTTCTAATGGAATTGCAAGAAGCCAGATTAGATAGAAAGCCTCAGTCTGCTTAGTTCCGCAGAGCTTTGCTCCTATGCCTGAGACATCTGTAAATGGCCAGGGGGAAAGTTTCATACCTTGCAGCACAACTTGTGTCTCCTTCCCTCTCCCTCTTGCCTATGTTGTGAGGTCCCTAGGAGTCCATTGTGTTGGTTTAGATCAAGCATAGGCAAACTCCGGCCCTCCAGATATTTGGGACTACAATTCCCATCATCCCTGACCGCTGGTCCTGTTAGCTAGGGATGATGGGAATTGTAGTCCCAATCATCTGGAGGGCCGGAGTTTGCCTATGCCTGGCTTAGATCAAGCTTATACATGTGATGTCTATGCATACCAAATATCTCTGGCAACTGGTGTACTGAACTTGAGTTTCAATGGTTCAGGGTTCAGGGTACTTCTTTGAAGAGGAGTAGCCATTAAGTTTACAATGCCCTCAAAATAAACCATGTATTTCAAAGAGGCTGGTACAGGAGAACTGGTTTCTTTTTAACTGGTTTCTTTGTCTTTTTAAACATTTGGATCCTGTCATTCTCCAGTATAGAATAGAAGAATAAATCTATGTGGTTCCTTAGCCAGTCACCCATTCCAGCACTGAAAACAGCCCTGCTTTGCTTCTGCAAGACAGTGGAACCCAATGAATTTAGCCCTCTGTTTGATTGGCCCAGCCAGTGCAACTTTGGGAACACATGCCTTGTCTTTCCCCATTCTTGCTGGAAATAAAAAAAAAGGTAATTACGTACCAAGCAAAAGCTTTTGATTTCCCACACGGTCCACATTTGTTATGTTTCACTCAATTGTACAGGGTTTTGCCAAGAGAGTTTCCCACAAGTTTTGCGCAATTTTCCCATTGACTTTTTTTTGTGTTGTTTTTTTGGAAGAAATCAGAAAAAAGTATTTCAAAGGATGACCTACAATGGTGGCTGCCAGTGATGTGGGAGGAAAAAACAACAATGCTTAAGCCTGGGAACAATCTTCCTTTTGGCATGGGTTGCCCATTGCAGTGGACATAGGGAATTTGCTTATAATTTGGCAATAATTAAAGGAGATTGTCAGATACAAATATGATACTGATGCTGGGACCAAAAGGAAGAAGGAGCTGTTTTGGGGGGGGGGGGAAATGTTGATGTGAAATGTATGATTGTGTCCCCCATCTTTGCAATTTGCCAAGGGTTGTTGTAAAAGGACTGGGAAACCAATTCTTAGAGTGTGCTCCAACTGGCTAAACTCTAAAAGGCTTCATTTACCCTCAGCAATGTCGGCACATGGCTAAATATTTTTAAGTGATTTATTGGTTTATCATTTTCTCGTAAACCGCTTTGAGGTATTCTACAATTAAGTGGCATATCAATTTTATGAAACCAATAAATCAATCTGACTGGCGGTGTTTGATTCAGGTTTCGAACTTCCCTTGGGCAAGATGCTACAAGCTGCTTTTCCCACACTGAGTTGACCTCCACACGGCCATTATCACCGGTTACCCCTCCTCTTGTTCCTCATCACTTCTACCACCGATTGCTCGCTAGCTCAATGCAGCCAGATGATCACGAACTACAACTCCCATAATCCCCCGCCAGTGGCCATGCTCACTAGGGAGGATGGGAGTTGCAGTCCAACAACATCTGGGACTCAAACATTTAGAAAGGCTGAGCTAGAGAGTCAACAGCCAGCCAGACCGTGATGTGATCCCCTGCCAGTGGAGTAGCGTGGGTTGTCAGCACCCGGGGCAAGGCAAGTAATTTGCGCCCCCTAACCCATGGATTTGTGCCCCCTAACCCGTGGATTTGCCCTAACCCCAGATGTTGTGCCCGGTGCGGCCGGCCCCCCTTGCACCCCCCACGCTACGCCACTGTCCCCTGCTTCTGCTTCTCGCCACCACTGTCGTCTGGGCCAGAGCAAATGGTGGGTGAACAAGCAAGCAAGCTCCAAAGGTCCAGGAAGCTCTTGCCTGTGGCCCCCAGCAGATACTCAACCATGCCACCCTTTGACAGCAGCTCTGCTGATCGTCAACAGGGCAATGTGGTCTAGTATGAAATTCCTAACTGGCTCAGATGAATTGAGGACGGATAAAATTGTGGGAATGTTCAGGGAGGCAAGAGAGGGTATATTGTTTATTAATATCCTTCCTAACTTGGCACTAGGAAGTTCCTTTACTTAGCCGAGTTTCACATTCCCCTTTTAAACACACAGCGGGTAGCTGGTTGCAGGCTTGTGTAAGCCTCTCCTAGTAAGTTCCCTTATATCCCTCTTAAAAGAATAAACATGCCACCATCTTGTGTAAAGCATATAAAAGTAGTTTACTCACATTCTCTTCACAGTTGGATCCCTGAAGGCAGACTTAGTTACAAAATATATACATGTGGAGCTATCCCATATGGGGATAATTCCAGTGTCCTCTATTGGCTGAAACCCAATAGAGAGCATCTCTAGATAAGAGCTGCTTCAACGACAGAGGAAGTCAAAAAGAGAGAGGGTGCTGCGTACCTTGTCCCTTTTGTTACCTGGACAGGTAAGGACACAGGCAAAGGAAGTATGTCCCAGCCAGGAGGAAACAGAAAGTTTTCAACTGGCTGGACCAAACATTTCCCTGCATGTCCACTCTAGGAAAACAAGGAATGTTGTACTTGACTGCTACTTACGTATCACATCCCACAAAAACAGGGAAATGGCTGCCAAAGTAGCAATGGGGAAATGAGTGACTGTGAACAGCATTCCAAATCCCCCCCCAAAAAAAAGTAGGATCAGGTGTTTTTCAGAGGATGGCCCCCCATTTCCCCAAACCACTACTTCTAGAGGGGGCTGAAATAAAATATGGAGAATGTATCTTAGTATATGGCAAAGTGACACTCATAGGAAGTTATATATGTGAATAAATGTTTTTCAGCCCCTGTTATTCATCTCTAGCAGCTTCACCCTCCTCCCCTTGGTGGCTCCAATGTCTGAGGTGAAAGGCAGGATTAGCCACCTTTCCACTCTCTCCTGGATGGTAGACGCTTGACTTTGTCTCGGATGGGATTCACTGAAGAGTGCGGCAGGTAATCAAACCTGTCCATTTTGGCTTCTCTCCGTTTCTCATTTTTCCAACATTACATTTCTGCACTGGTTCGTGATATACATTTTTAACAAGTCCTCACAAACCATCGGCATTTTAGCACACATTTCTCCCAATATTCACGATTCGTTCCTAATATTTCCTAATATAATGTGTTTTTGTTCATTCTTTTCCCAAATACATGCATTTTTATGCATACTGCCTTCTTATTTGTACATTTTGTATACCGTTTTTTCCCTAGGATTGCATTTCAAAATTCAGATAAGTACAAATTTTGAAGGATAGCTGTGATTTCAGTTCACATGTTAGTTTGGGAAGTGTGAATTAGATTGCACTGAAGTGTGGACTGAACCTGCACGACCCTGTTCTTTGTTTGTTCTCTCTTTCTGTGTGTGTGAGAAAGAGTGAGTCATGATGAAGTATGATCCCTTCTGAAGAAAAGGTCTCATCATCAGGAATGTGTTTATTTCATCCACAAGCAGGAAGAATGGATTAAAGCAAAGTAATTTACTTAAGCAAATGCACATCATGTCAAGTATTCCACCTGAAGCTCCAGCTCTGCCACCATCTTGTCTCTGCCTTCTTGGTTTTCCAGAAAAGGCTACCAAGGCTCCTTAGGACCACATTTCTTCAGGAGTGATTCTTTCACATGCACAGAACAGATTTGGTATCTGGGATATCTTTTTCTAGCTGCCCCAGCTGTATTGGGTTGCTTTGTTTTGAAGAAGTGCATTTCCTGCTGCTTTAACCACCACCACCCCAGCCCTCTGGATATAACTAATCTACAAACATATGTTGCTTTGAAGCTAGTTTGTTAGCCATGGCTTTCTCCAAAGAATCCTGGGAATTGTAGTTTGGCGAGGGTGCTGAGAAGTCTATCAAAGATCCATCTTCCCCCCTTCCCCGTGAACATACAGAGAACAACAGGTCCCAGGCCTCCATGGAGAGAGAAGGAATGACTTGTACACCAGGTTGACAATGCAATCCTATTCACACTTCAAGAAGTAAATCCAACTGTTTTAAATAGGGCATACTCCTGTGAGCAAGCATGGATAGGATTGCAACTTTGGTGTGTCCCTGTGTCTGCATTGCCTACTTGCTCACAAGAGTAAAGGAGATCAGATCTAAATCGTTCCAAATAGTTTTCTTCTGAATAGATGAGAGGCAGTGGAGAGTCTTGGCTCAGGCCTTTGTTCCATTCCCTTTCCTCCTCAGAGGAAACTGGCCAGACACGGCAAGAGAAAAAGTGGCAGTGTAATATGGATGTGTTAGGGTCACCTGTAAGGAGAGGCAGTCCCCCAGGAGAGATAGTCGGTGGGCCTTGGAGCGGGTCGAGGTACAATCGGCTGCTCCACTGCGGTCACATCCCCAGAGTAGGACTTGAGGAGGGATGCGTTCTTGTTGGCCAGCATGGCTCTCTCATTCCTGCGAAACTTTGCCCGTCTGTTTTGAAACCACACCTAAGACAGGAGGACAAACACAGCAGTGTCAGCACCACAGTCAGCGGCAGGCGGCAGGGGGACCCGACCCCCACGGCAGGTTGCCAGGAACGGATAAGACAAGGAAAAGTCCTTACAGTTATGTACTGAAGTTCTCACCCTGGGCCAGCAGGGAGATACTGTAGATAGTTATGCAAATAAGGGATCGAAAGTGATGTTCAGTGATTGGATAGTTTTAGAAAATTGTTACAGTTACGTTGTACTGGAGCTCTATATAAGCAGGCTGACTGAACCCTTCAGTTCAGTTCTGTTCTGGCCTGTGAATAAACAAGAGCTGTTTGAGGAATCGCTGTGTCGTCTGATATGTTCACCCACAACCTAACACTTACCACCTGCTTTTTATTCAATATCTACAGAGAGAGAGGCTTGAGAATGCAGCCGCTTGGATTAATGACATTGTCCCGAGTAAATCTCCACCCCCTCCCTTTTCTCCCGCTTCCTCATTCGTCAACAGCACCCACACACCCACGGTTGCCTCTTACGGTCATCTGTCTCCGAGCTCTTTGCTCTCCTGCTTTTATTTTATATATATATAATTATTATTATTTTCTTTTTAAAACATAAAATATACAAACATTGCAATAACAATTCATACAGGTTTTGCTCTGCCGAGCTTGTGACTTCCCTCCATCCTTTCAACTGGTTTTTTATTTCCACATAGATTGTATGCGCACTTTGACTGTAAGTTCCTGACCTTCTTTACACTTGAAGATACTATTTTCACATTTTGTTTCAAGGTTTATTTCAATCCTGCTAGTGTCTTCACATTTTTACAATGATCATTCAAATACCAAATAAATCTACTCAAGTTTCTTTGGAATTTCTGGTAACTTTGGTTCCGGATCCTACCAGTCCGCTTGGCCAACTTCGCATAGACCAGGGGTCTGCAACCTTTAAGACAAAAAGAGCCACTTGGACCCATTTCCATAGAGAGAGAAAAACTGGGAGCCGCAAAACTCGTCATTATAAAAATAACTTTTTTGTCACTTTTTTATTATTTCTTTGTTTGACCCCTCAGAATTACTCCTCCTCATAGAAATAAACATTAAATTAACAAGTTACCTTTGTGTGTGTGTGTGTGTGTGTGTTCTTCACTCCCCTTCAAAACAGTGACCAGCGTACATGCCCCCTTTCAATGCAATGACCAGCGTACATGCCCCTTACAATGTAGCGGGCGGGTGGGAAGGTGACGTCGGGATGGTGCGTGACTAACGCACGCACCGCCCCCATGCAACGTCACAGCCAGTACAGCGCCCGCCACAGTGGGGAGTGTCGGGGCGCACAATGCGCCTCCTCCTCTCGCTAGTATCCGCCCCGGAGCCGCAGCAAAGGTGTAAAAGAGCCACATGCGGCTCCGGAGCCGCGGGTTGCAGACCCCTGGCATAGACCATCATCTTCGTCTGCCACTCCTGCTCTCCTACTTTCAAGGCTCGCCAGGTTCTGGGAGATGGAGGGTCTGGAAGGCTTTCTAGTGATAAAGTGTCAGCCAGCTGCTCCAGCTCTGCCTCCTCCTCCTCCTCTCCCATTATTTCCCAGCTTTCCCCCTCATCTTCCCCTGACCTGCGACCTCCCTCAAACCCCTGTTGTAATTCTGAACTGTTCCTCTTCTCTGGAAGGGTCAAGCCGGGGAGACCATCTCCACCATTCCTCCTCTGTCCAGTCCCTGACAGTCAGGTTCTATGACATGGGCGGGGCTTCTTGAACAGCCAGTTATTTTAATTATTTCACCCATTAGTCACAAACAAGAGATAACAGACCAAGGCAACAATTAAAAGGCAAATAATGGCAGAACAAGAACTAATTACAGTGGTACCTCGGGTTAAGTACTTAATTCATTCCGGAGGTCCGTTCTTAACCTGAAAGTGTTCTTAACCTGAAGCACCACTTTAGCAAATGGGGCCTCCCGCTGCCAATGCACCACCGGAGCCCGATTTCTGTTCTCATCCTGAAGCAAAGTTCTTAACCTGAAGCACTATTTCTGGGTTAGCGGAGTCTGTGACCTGAAGCATATGTAACCTGAAGCGTATGTAACCTGAGGTACCACTGTATAACAAAAACCACATCTCTCCTAAAAAGTTTTGTGAGCCCAATTTTTTTAAAACAAATCATTTTGTTACCCCCTTCAGTGATGACACCCGGGGCGGTCTGCAGCCCCCCACCCCCTTCCTCCGCCACTGCCTAGAGAAGCACATCCTGCAACTGTAACTCAACCTGAATTCAGTTAGCATCTAGCCACAAATGTCCAGATTGCTCTCTGCTACACACAAGTCAAAACGGATCTGTTATCGCTTTGAAAGTCAGCAAGGCAAAGGTAGCTTTGGTTCAAGTGGCCTCTTTGTTTTCACTGGCCACAAGAAAATGCTTTATGTCATATCTGACTAGAGGTGATGATCATTAAACGATGAGTAAAGGGATCCTGTACATTCATTGGGCCAAATTAGATGGGCAAGTGCTGGCCCATGCGGCTATAAATCAGAGATGTGGCTGTGCTTCTTATATTGCACTGAGCACACAGGGGAAGGGAATGAAGCCCAGCTCCTCCCATCCTCTTCAGCAGGTCTACTCTGAATAGGGCTAGAACTGAATATAACCCAACATGGACAAATATACCAGAGGGCATGTCTTGTTTTTTATGCAGGTATGCTTCTTGCCAGGGAATTGAGAGTTCGCAACACCTCGCTGTAGAATAATAATAATAATTATTATTTATTTATTTATACCCCACCCATCTGGTCGGGCCTCCCCAGCCACTCTGGGCAGCTTCCAACAAAATATTAAAATTCAATGTTTGTCCATCAAACATTAAAAGCTTCCCTAAACAGGGCTGCCTTCAGATGTCTTCTAAAAGTCTGGTAGTTGTTGTTCTCTTTGACATCTGGTGGGAAGGTGTTCCACAGGGTGGGTGCCACTACCGAGAAGGCCCTCTGCCTGGTTCCCTGTAACTTGGCTTCTTGCAGTGAGGGATCCGCCAGAAGGCCCTCGGCAATGGACCTCAGTGTCTGGGTAGAACGATGGGGTGGAGATGCTCCTTCAGATATACTTGAAGTGTGTGCTAAGAGCTTAGCTACACATTGCATACAGCTGGACTCACATACAGCTGCTTATACAAAGGTCTCCCTCGTACAACTACCCCAACAAGGGGGCTAATCCAGGCTTCCTTTTGTGTTAAGTTTCAAGGCACAGGTCTGGATTTTAAGGCTCCGTACCGAAGCAGCTTCTTTGTTTCTTTTTGTCTGGGAAAACTCGCATTTTACTGCGGAATTGGAGCAAATGGCAATCAAGTTCCCTGCAGATTGCTGTTTGCTCCAATTCAGTAACAAAATGTGGATTTTCCCGGGGAAAGCACCAGGACAAAAGAAAACCCTTCTCGAGCAGAGAGCTCGTCCATGCTTTTCTGCAGGTCTTGTTGGGTTTTCTGCTTGTCTCGTATTGTCTAGACACAGGTCCAAGCCTTTGCCCCGGAAACCCTGCTTTGTGCCCAATAAATCAGAACCAGCAGCAATATGCAGAAAACCCAATTGTTGTTGCTTTTTCTGATTCAGCGCTTAAACTGCAAGTTTTCCCTGGGGGAAAGTGTTGGGACAAGCGGAAGTGTGGATGAGCACACAGCTTTAAAGTGTGGACCTGGAAAAGGTAAAGGTAAAGGGACCCCTGACCGTTAGGTCCAGTCGTGACCGACTCTGGGGTTGCGGCGCTCATCTTGCTTTATTGGCCGAGGGAGCCAGTGTACAGCTTCCAGGTCATGTCGCCAGCATGACTAAGCCGCTTCTGGTGAACCAGAGCAGCACACGGAAACACCGTTTTGCTTCCCGCTGGAGTGGTACCTATTTATCTACTTGCACTGGTGTGCTTTCGAAATGCTAGGTTGGCAGGAGCAAGGACTGAGCAACGGGAGCTCACCCTGTCACGGGGATTCGAACTGCCAACCTTCTGATCGGCAAGTCCTAGGCTCTGTGGTTTAACCCACAGCGCCACCCGCGTCCTTGGACCTGAAAAGCACGGTGCAAAACAGAAGTCTGCATGAGCCCAGGTGGAGAAGGCTAGAGTGTCTTGAAATCTCACTCTTCATGAAGGAGAAATACTCTTGGTTAATCAAAGGAATAATAGATCATTGCCCAAGGATTAAAGGAACTATGCAATGATATGGTTGCTTGTGCGCACACACACACATCCTTATTGGGGAAGACATGCAGTTTGAGAGTTAACCACTCCTTCTCTACCAAGTTGTGGAAAGCTTGACTCCTTCCCTCAAGCAAGTGCCTATTTCTGCTCTCTTGAGTTTGCTGGGGCTTTTCCTGGAAAGAGAAGGAGACAGGAAAAGCATCAGGGGTGAGCCATTTCAAGCCTCTCCAGTCTCCTCTGACTGTCAGGTTAGCGGTAGGAAGGAGACTCTTGGATAAACAGTCAACCCTGTCTGCTTTATACATGAGCAACTGCAATGTGTAGCTAACTTTTGGCATACGCTCCATCCATAAGGAGGCACGGCTAATACCTGCTCCCAAACAACTTGGACTTCCCTGCTCTCCCATTGTCACGTGAGACTTCGAACATCAGAACAGGGTTGAAGTGTGAAGTAGTCAAAAAATAGCGATCTATGACGGGTGAGGGGTTCTATCTCTCTCTCCACCCTCCCTGCCCAGGGTAGTTGGGAAAATGCATCTCTTACCCCAGTGCATCAGTTGCTATTTTGACTGCTGTATGGATTGTTCCTCTTGGCCCCTGTCCCGATTTCCTAGCAGTTCCAGAACGTTTTCCTGCTCCACAAAGTCAACCGGTATACCATTTCTCCAGCACATTCAAGAGCCTCTGCTACCTACTGCTACTCGCTTTAAATCTCCTAAATGAGAAGCCAGCTGCGATCTGTTCAAGTCCATGTTAACACTGCATTGACTTGGGAAGCAATTGCAATCGGGAATTATAAAGCCTTGAACGGTGCAGGGGCACAATATTTCAAGGACCCCTCACTTCAGATGAACCTACCCAGACTCTGAGATCATCCTCAGAGACCCTTCTTCGTGTGTCTCCTCCACAAGAGGCTCGGAAGGTGGCAATACAACAGCGGGGCCTTTTCTGTGGTGGCTCCCCACTTGTGGAATAGCCCTTATATACATACTAAAGGACCCCTGACCATTAGGTCCAGTCGTGGCTGACTCTGGGGTTGTGGCACTCATCTCGCTTTATTGGCCGAGGGAGCCGGCGTACAGCTTCCGAGTCATGTGGCCAGCATGACTAAGCTGCTTCTGGCGAACCAGAGCAGCGCACGGAAATGCCATTTACCTTCCCGCTGGAGCGGTACCTATTTATCTACTTGCACTGGCATGCTTTCAAACTGCTAGGTTGGCAGGAGCAGGGACCGAGCAACGGGAGCTCACCCCGTCACGGGGATTCAAACCGCTGACTTTCTGATCAGCAAGTCCTAGGCTCTGTGGTTTAACCCACAGCGCCACCTGCGTCCCTAATATACATACTATACCGTTTTAAATGTGTTTATAGGAGGGGGTGGGGGTTATTGGATTGTTTTTAATTTTTTATGTATTTTTATGTTTTGAACTGCCCTGAAATCTACGGATGAAGGGCGGTGTATTATTATTATCACAGAATAGGATGTCCCCATTTTCATCGGAGAAATGTTGGAGGGCGTGCAGTTATTAAACGATGGCTGCTGGGTCAGGATTCGTGCTGCAGTGGCAATCTACAGGAAAGAACTCCTGTAACCCACAGAGATGCTTGCTTGCCCACACCTGCAGGCAGCCTTTCTCCCCCTTCTTTAAAATATAGCTGACAGTCTAGGGAGGTCCCTGGCTCTCACCTTTGCAAGCATATGTTTCTATGATTAAAAATAGATAGGGCACCTCTATGAGAACTTCAGCAAGGTCCATGGCCCTACAAGATTTGTTTTGGCAGCCTTTCTTGGCTTAGAACTTTGCCTATGCCGTAAATTCAACTCAAAAAAAAAGGGGCATAAATTTTCTATGCATTTTTCCTATTTCCACAGAGTTTCTTCTGATTGTTAAAGCAGAGAAAACCCGCAGCTGCTTCTAGACTTTAATAGCTATCCCCCCCCCAACTCTGGAATTTCATATGTTAGATTTAAGTCTGCGGCAGAAAGAACACATCTCTCTGAAAAAAACATCAGGATCGTCAGTTCCTGAGAACAAAGACTTGGAGCGCAATTCAGCCCAAACTAAAGCCCTTTCCATTTCCAGTGGGACTGATCTAAGCATTGTTTGATTTTGCCTCACTAAAATCACAGGGGACTTTGGTTGGACTGCATCCTCTGCAAGCCTTGCCCATTTACGCATGAGACCTCCCTTCTAAATGGGTCACCTTAATTGTTATACAAATTCTTTTTTATTATTATTAAAACAATTCTTTATTACAAAACAAGTTACATATAACATAGACAACAACAACACATAAACAAACATAGACACTAACTAACAATGTATCATTAAGTTCCATTTCACCTAATTGTACTTTTTACACCTTCTTAATCTATATGCACTTCATTATTATTATTATTTATATTACTTATCACAATAAATTTTACTTTTATAGTTTCCTTATACTTCAAGATTCAATCTAAATCTGTCAGGAGATCTGCATTATCATAATACTTTCTAAGGTAATCTTTAAATATTATCCAGTCTATGCTGACTTTCTGGTTTGAGTTTCCTCTTATTCTCCCAGTCATTTTTGCAAGTTCTAAATATTCCATCATCTTCGTTTGCCAGTCAGTTTTTGTGGGGATTAAGTCTCCTTTCCAATTTTTTGTTATCAAATCCTAGCCGCCGTGGTTGCGTACATAAAAAGGGTTCTATGGTTTTGTTTTTTTGTATTTCAGTGAACATAATACCTAACAGAAAGGCTTTGGGTCTTTTTTTAAATGAGAATTTAAAATATCTTTTTGAGTTCATTATATATTATATCCCAAAATTCTCTTTTCTTAACATACTCCCACCATATGTGCATGAAGGTACCTACCCCTTTTTTACATTTCCAGCAGGCATCTGAAATTTTATTGTACATCTTAGCCATTTTGGCTGGGGTCAGGTCCCATCCATACAGTATTTTCATTACATTTTCTCTCACATGCGGTGAGCCTTATGTCTTCCCTCCACAGCCTTTCCCATTCATTCATATATATATTACGTCCAATGTCTTGCGCCCAACAGACCATAACCGATTTTACCTCTTGCTCCTTGACTTCCCAGTCAAGGAGGAGATTATACATCTTAGAAAGATATTTTCCCTTAGACTGTATTAGATTTTCCTCTAGTTTTGATATTTTTCCAGCAAACCCTTTTTTCTTGTCTATACTTTATCTTTCATTCAGTTGGAAGTATTGGAGTCAGTTATACAAAATTGTTATACCAATTCATTGGTTAGGATTGGGCTGGTCTGGTATCGACAAAATGCTATTATTTTAAAAAAAGAAATTTATCCCTTCACTTCCAGGTGGCCCATCCCGCTTTGCCACTTGAGGCAAAATGGGACTTTGCCACGCCATGCCCTCCCTTCTCTCCCCCCCCGCCTCTCCACTTCCATCACCATCAAACTTGCCCAGGGGCCAGGAAGGTGAATGGCAATACTATGCTTCCCTCTCACTGAAACTCACCAAAAGTGGGGCATCCCAGCAGCAGCAGCAGAAGCGTGGGGTGGGGTGGGGTGGGGGGAAGTACCACTTATTGCGCTTCTGCCACTGAGGCAACTTGCTTCACCTTGACCCATGGGTGGGCCGGCTGTGCTCACTTCATTTTTATTTTTTTAAGTATATCTTTATTGATTTAAAATAAATACATTTATGGGCATAGCTGTCAAGTGTCCCTTATTTGGCGGGACAGTCCCTTATCCCAGCGCCATGTCCCGCTGCTGTCCCTTATTGATGATGTCCCTTAAATAAGCTACTGAAGGTAATGGGGCCCTTTCTATGTCCAGCTGTCCATTGTCAACAAAAAATTGTTGCTGTTTTTTGTGTTGAATATATGCTATATGGTAATTTATGGACCTAATAGGTATCTAAAGCCATTTGCACGCAACAAAATATGTATTTTATCAAAGTAATTGTTGATCCCTTATTTTGGCTGCTGATCCCTTATTTTCGAGGCTGCTGGTCCCTTATTTTCAAATCTGTAAGTTGACAGCTATGTTTATGGGAAAACAGACAAACGAACAAATAAACAAACATGCAATCAAACAAATAATGAAGAAGTCAAACAAACAACCACAATATAAGAAACAAGAAAATTAGTATAACTAACATCATTTATATTCCCGATACTGAAATCAATTATAAAACTTATAAAGAAATTAAAAATGACTTCCAATTAATCTCACTGTACTTTATCTATCCTTATACCGCACAGTTGCATATTTCTTATATAGTCTCTTTTTATCTCCCTACTAACTTATATTTATTCAATACAAGGATCAGTCTAGTTCTGCCAAGATGTTTCCTTTTATACCATAGTTTTTTAAGTATTCTTTAAAGATTCTCCACTCCTTATCAACTTTTTGTTTTGGTTGGCCTCTTATCCTTCCTGTCGCCTTCGCTAGCTGCAGATATTCTACCATTAGTTTTTTGCCAGTCTGCCGTATTGGGTATTGTTGTATTTTTCCAATTTCTTGCTACTAATATTCTGGCTGCCGTTATCCCATACATGAACAATGTTCTTTTCGATTTCCCTATTTCTTTTGGCAGGATGCTTAATAAAAATATTTCTGGCCTCTTTGTAATGTAAATTTAATTAATTTTTTAAGTTCTCCATATATATTATTCCAAAATACACAAATGACTGTACACTTCCACCACATATGCAAATAAGACCCAATTTCTCTGTTACGTCTCCAGCATATCACTTCAATAACTATTCTGTTTGAGAACCCACTTTTTTGGATACCATTTTAATATGGTAGGGTTTGGGGGTTTTTTATATAGATTGGACACTGCCAGCTATAAGCTGGCCCTAGAATCCTGTAGGGTTGAAGATGCAAGGCATAAATGTGAAAAACAAGCGAGTAAATAACTACAGTGGAACCTCTGGTTTTCGAACGTAATCCGTTCCGGAAGACCGTTCGAGTTCTGAAATGTTCGAAAACCAAAAACTCAGTGGCAGACAGCTAGGCCTCAGGATCTTGCACCCAGCAGAAGCCGCGTGGCATGTTCAACTTCCAAGGCAAGTTCGAAAACCGAAGCATTTACTTCCGGGTTTACGGCATTCGTAAACTGAAATGTTAGTCAATGGAGACATTCAAAAACCAAGGTATCACTGTAAATGGATGGCTTTCAGTCTCACTCAGCTATACAGCTGCAAATAAACCGTTTTGAATGTGTTGCAAAGTGCAATATACAATTGTGACCCTCGGTGGTGACGGCGAGCTATGGCAAATTCAATGCATTTTTCAAAACCATTAAAACAAATAAAGCATTTTCATAACGTTTTTTAACATGGCTGTAGATTCTACCTCAGACCCATTCCTGACTGACAAAGAGTTCCAAAGCCAAGAAGAATGGAGATAAGAACTTATGGAATATGCAGAAATGGTGAAACTTACTGGAAAAATAAGAAATCAAGATAGCAAACTTTTTATAAAACAATGGAAATGGTTTATTGAATATTTACAAATAAGCTGAAACAGATAAGAACATTGGCAGGATTATTGTAATAACCTGCAGTTTTGTAAGAGTATGTATTTAAAGTAGATGAATAAATGACCAAATTGAGTTAATTTGGATATGCAGAAAAAAAATTAAAAGCAAATTTAAGGAACCACAGAAAGAGGGGGAAGGAAGTCAAGTTTTGAATTGTTAAAATGATTGTGAAATTATTGAAATGTATTGAAAATTGAAAATAATAAATAGGAGGAGGAGGAGGAGGAGGAGGAAGAGGAGAAGAAGAATTTTTAAAAAGACAAAGAATTCCAAAGCTAAGTGTCCTTTTGAAAGAGAGAGAGAGGAAGACTGGGGAGAATAAGATCCATCAGATATGTTACTTTCCAGCTTCACAGTCCAGTCTTAAAGCAAACCCAGAAAATTACCATCAATAGCAACCTTGAGCAGAGAAACTAAAATTATTTTTATCCTTTCTTTTCTAAATTGCCGTATCTGTAGCTCAGGGCTTGTCCACACTTCCACTTCCCTGGGGAAAACCGCTTTTTACCACTGAATCAGAGCAAATGTCCAACGGGTTTCCAGTGAACTGCCATTTTCTCCAATTCAGCGGTAACTAGCAGGTTTCCCGGGGGGAAACAGAAAACCTCTCGGCAGTGGCGGAGGAACCCTCTCCGGCACCCAGGGTGGGATGCCAAGGGGCGGGGCAAACCACCCGGTGAAGCACATGCGACGTCCGTACGGACTGTGCATGTGCAGCATCCCGTATGGTCGCCGTGTGAGAGGCAGACCATACAGACACCACACGAGCAGCGCCTATACTGACTGTGTGTGCCCTCAGTCGCTCTACAGCTGGGGGGGAGGCAGGGGCCACCTTGTCACCCCCAGAGCGGCACCTGGGGCATATCACCCCCTCCGCCCTGCAGTTCGTACACCCCTGCCTCTAGGACCTGTTCTTTCTAGGCATGGGACAAGTGTGGATGAGCCCTCAGTTGCCAGTAGAAGAGCCCTACTAGAACGGATCAAAGGCACACTCGGTCCAGCATCTTGTTCTTCCAGTGGCCAATCAGATGCCTCTAGGAAGCCCCAAAGCAGGACCTGGGTACCACAGCCTCTCTTCCCTCTTCTGATTCTCAGAAACTGGTATTGGGAGACACAGTGCTTCCAAGAGTGGAGGCATTGCAGCTCGTACCAATGGACAGCCTTATCCTCTCCTTAAAGCCACTTCCGACATCTGGAGGAGGTGGTGTTGCGGCCTCATGCCCCCAACACGTGCGCGGAGGCTGACTTCAGCCCCGCGTGAACAGGGGAATCCTCGGGGCTGCGTCATCCCCTGAGCAAGCCAATCGGCTGGCTCTGGGGGCGTGGCTTGCCCCATTTAAGGCAAGCACAGCCCCGGGATCTCCCTCTTTGGGTCCGCTCAGCTGGTAAGGTTTTCCCACCCAGCCACCCTTTTAGGTTCTCTTTTGACCTTGCTATGGACCTCGGTTGGTCGCCGTTAAGGGGCCTGGTAGGAATTTTTTCCCACTTGGCAAATTGGCACTGGCCATTTGGTTACCTCGTAGCAAATCGTCACAACTCTCTTGGTTTTGGCGGTTAGGCATTGGTAAGGGTATTGTTATGCAGATCTGTTGGGGGGGAGGAGCACCATCAACTCCCCCAATCATCGAAGGGTACTCTGGTAAAGGATTCCAGGGGGCGTGGCCTCGTCTGAAGCCAGGGCCTAAAGCGCGCCCCTGAGCAGTGACCCCGGGGGAGTCCCTAGTTGATGTGCATCAGCAGGGCTCCCCCTGCTGGTATTAACCCTTCCCGGTCTTCAAGCAAACAGGCTGAAGCCGGATAGACTAATAGGACCAATGTCTAAGCCAATACCGCTCTTACCTGTAACCAATAAAGTTGTGGCCATTTTAGCCCATTAACCTTAAATACTGTGTCATGTGTCTTTATTTCTTCTGGTGGCAGGTGGGAACTCACCACGCAACACATCCACATATATGAGATCGCTCAAATACGGCACTAAATTAAATGCAAAACATTTGCAGTTATTAACAGCATCCCCCTGAGGGTTCTTTATCTATGTTACCACAACTGTTCCTATAGGCTATTGCCCTGATAAGCTATCTCTTGTGTCATGTGTGTTGCGATCAAGGCAAGATTAATTACCTGGACTCTGGCTTCAGTGAGGTTGACCCGGCGCGCAAGGTCTTCTCGTACAAAGGCATCCGGATAGTGTGTCCTCTCAAAAACTCTCTCCAGGGCCTGCAGCTGACTGCTGTTGAAGGTAGTTCGGTTCCTTCTCTGCTTTCTCTTCTTCTTCTCTTCAGAATTTAGCTGGTCACCTGGCAAAGCAGAGAGCAGAGAAGATGGTTATCCTGGTGGGGATTTTACAGGTCAAGGGGTCTGTCTTCATTGGGAGCAGATGGTTCATCATCCCTCTTAATGACTTCTGTTTAAATACATTTGCCTGTGGCTTGAATAGATACAACAGCTCTTTATTTCTCTACAGCCTTCTTTATCTGAAGAAGTGTGCATGCACACGAAAGCTCATACCAATAACTAACTTAGTTGGTCTCTAAGGTGCTACTGGAAGGAATTTTTGTATTATTATTATTTATTCTATTTTATTTTATTTTGACTATGGCAGACCAACACGGCTACCTACCTGTAACTTTCTCTACATTTGTTAAGTATCCTAGCATTGGGAAGGCAATTGCATGGTGAATGGACACTGCAGCAATGTTTATGGCATTATTACAGGCTGGACTTTTTGCATTGCCCTCTAACCTCACTGCTTTTGATGTTCTGCCCCCACAACCTTGTATAGCTATTTCTACCAACTTGGGGCAACACATGTATCTCATGAAGCAGACTGTTCTCCACCCAGCAGCAGGGGAAGCCTCTCAGGCACCTGGGGTGGCACGCCCAGGGGCAGGGCGAATCGCCCACAGGGACAGCCCATCCCTATGGGCACCATGTGCCCCATCCCGTCCACTGTCCGCCTGCTGCCTCCCCCCAGCTGTAGGGCGGCTGAGGCCCCACGGCGCACCCCATCTCTATGGGTGTCACATTTCCTGTCCCTATGGGCATCCCTATCGGCTCACCGGTGATCTGCCCAGGGGGGGATTTTGTCAATCCCCCCTCAGGGATGACACCCAGGGTGGACCGCCCCCACCACACACCCCTTTCTCTGCCACTGTCTCCACCAAAGCTGACATCATTAAAAAATGGTTAGACTTCAAGGTGCTGCAGAACTTTTTGCTCTTTGTATGTGCATTTAGGCTCTCTGCTGTTTGCATGTTCCCTGACGGCAGCCAAGCTGGTGCCAAACGTATTGCTCTGCTTTCCTTTGGACCGCATCAGCCAGGCCAAGAGTCTTGTCATCTGGGCAGCCCAGGATCTCCATACATATTGGCAAAACCTATTGATGTTTTGCAACTTTCTGACTAGTTGCAGGACCTTAGCCAGACCTAGCAGAGTACACGCTGAATCCACGGAAGCAATTGGCGACTTGGCTGCAGACAGGATAGATGAAGCAGGAACCAGGAACTTGTAGTTAGGTGTTTATTATATACAGTGGACTATTTACAGGAACAGAACATGGATATTTAGCTTACTCTCCTATACACGACTCACAACTCCTACACTGACACAGAAGTCTGAACACTGAACTCCAAACACTGAACTAACACATTCCAGTTAGTAGGCCTTTAATTATCACTCCCTTGAGAGAGCTTGACCAATCAGGGAGCTGTCTCCATGCCTCTGTTATCACCAGGCAGACTAACTCCTTCACATGACCTTCTGGCTGTCTGCCAAACCTTAATTGACTCTGTGTGAGTAGCTGCATGTACACAGTTTCCCAACAATACATACTGCCCAGGCTTGTGCCCCAGGGAGGTCGCTTCAGTGCTGCTAGCCCAATGGTTTGACTTCACCCTCGGAGGTGCACTCCATTGTCTTTTGAGATAGATGGATGCCAACAACTCAACAGGCCAGTAATGGAGCCTAAGATTTGGCTTATTATTCATGTCATTGTGAATGACTTGAACCTTCTGTGGGCATGCAAAGGGCCGGGAGGCCAGCTGGCTAGCCCCGGCTGGGCCATCTCCTTCCAGCGGCCCTGTGCAAAGACCATCACCTCTGCTCCAACATAAATCAGCGACCCAGGCTTACTCAGCCATGGCACACTATCAGCAGATCGAACTGCGAACAAAGAATAGGCGTGAGGCTTATGGAAGGATACTACAACTACAGATTTATTCATCATAAATCAGGACAAATAAACATGTCGTCTCTCTCTCATGTCGTCTCAGAGAGAACAGTGAAAGCAAAAGCTATACACACAACAGAAGTTCCCAGCATACTGTGCTGGAATGTAAACAGACATGTGACACGTAACAATCCCATGTCTGTTCCTTAAGGTGGAACAGAATTCTCAACACCTTCCTCCCCACTCTGTTCCTTTTCCCTCTGTCCATTCCCTCTCCCATGGCTAATTTCTCACCCATGACTGCATTGTAGATTTGCCCTTAGAAGTCATGAGGAATGCACTGAAAGCCAGATTTTATACCATGAGTAACATCATTGCTACTTTCTCAGATGCTCATGCTTTGTGTACTGTAGTCTGACATAAGGAATCAGGAACATTTATGACAGGGGAGAATGCCTAGAGAGGGCAAGAATTAAGATACGAAAAGGTAGTGATATATATATATATATATATATATATATATATATATATGGTGCTTATTTAAGCAAGTGCTTCCCCACCTCCCATAGTTAATTCCTTATTCTGTTGAGATGCAGGTGGTGCTGTGATCTAAACCACTGAGCCTTGGTCTTGCCGATCGAAAGGTCACAGTTCGAATCCCCGCAACGGGGTGAGCTCTTGTTGCTCGATCCTAGCTCCTGCCAACCTAGCAGTTTGAAAGCACGTCAAAGTGCAAGTAGATAAATAGGTACCACTCCAGGGGGAAGGTAAACGGCGTTTCCATGCGCTGCTCTGGTTTCGCCAGAAGCGGCTTAGTCATGCTGGCCACATGACCCGGAGGCTGTCTGTGGACAAATGCCGGTGTGGCGATCACACAGGGTCTCCTGACGTTTCACCGTCTATTGATCCCTGTGCCACCACTTTATTTCTCGCTGCCACCACCCAGGCCCTACCTGGTACAATACTAAGTCCAGTCAGGGTTAAATTGGAACATAAACTTCTGTTTATTTATTGCAGTTTAGCAAGCGTGTGGTTTCATAAACGGTATTGGTCAATTACAATCATGGGGTGCCTATTCAGACCTATAACTTCCACTACCTGCTCTCACTCACTAAACCACCTCTCAGATATTTACTTGTCTTCCTAGCTCCTAACTGTTCCTGACTCAGCTTATTTCGCTACACTAACTCAACCTGCCCACAGACTCTATCCCAATTCACTCCCACTTCAACCAACCACCCAACGAACGCTTGCCTTTGCCCCTCCCAGAGCTGGTTTTATAGTCCCTCTGACTCCACCCCTCTGGGTTCTGATTGGGTAACCTGTTTAACTATTTCACCTCCAGCCCTCTCATATGTTAACGTCACAGCTGGCTCCCTGGGTCTGTAAAGCGAGATGAGCGCCGCAACCCCAGAGTCGTTTGCGACTGAACCTAATGGTCAGGGGTCCTTTACCTTTGAAAGAAAAAAAAAGGCTCTCTGATACAGACACCAGCTGATCTCAGTGGGAAAGCAGAATCCCATTGCTCATTCATTCTTCTGTTTGTCAGTCAACTGAGAGCAGATATCAAAGCACGTCGTTGTGGGTTATCAGTCTCAAATAGCATTTCCTGGCTCACAGCTATACTGTACATCTTGCTCTAACACCTGGGAATTTTGATGTATGCAACATGTGAAATAGTCTTATATAAAGGTAACTGGTTCTTTCTTGTTCAATACTGTGTACTCAGACTGACAGTGACTTTCCTTCCCAGTCTTATCATGAAAGATTCTTTACCTGGAAAATATGGGTTCAACCCAAGGCTTTTGACTTGCAAAGTTTCCTAACCAATGCAAATACAGTGGTACCTCTGGTTAAGAACTTAATTCGTTCTAGAGGTCCGTACTTAACCTGAAACTGTTCTTAACCTGAGGTACCACTTTAGCTAATGGGGCCTCCCACTGCTGCCGCGCGATTTCTGTTCTCATCCTGAAGCAAAGTTCTTAACCCGAGGTACTATTTCTTGGTTAGCAGAGTCTGTAACCTGAAGCGTCTGTAACCTGAGGTACCACCTCAGAGGAAGCTTCAGAGGAAGAATTTTCTTCAGGACCAAAGCAGAGGAGGAAAAGGTTAAATTTATTCTCCATGCCTGTTCTCATCCTGCTATCAGCCACCCAGCCCAGATCCTGCCACTGATGAAATTTGCAGTTTTAAAAAACGAAACAAAAAGGAACACCTGCATGTTAAATGCAAAGATGCAGATTTGGTGTCATGTCTAGTTTGGTCTTGAATCATACTATGTAAGTCTCAGCTTGTCTTTTTCTGAATTGAGTTTTCAAATTCTTCCTAAGAGAAAGACAGCAGAGGGATGAAAATAAATTTTAAAAACACAGAGAATGCCTGCCTTGGAAGAGTCGCCAAAATTCTCCAGCTGTTAATAAGCTTTGTTTAAAAAAAATTTTAAATCAACTGCAGCTTCTGGGGAAAGTATCATGTTAAAAAGGCACAGATCCCTGAACTGATCAAAGCCTTATGCGACTGAAAGAAATTACTAAGAAGCAAAATATAGTCAATTGGCCCCACATTTGCTAGCAGAGAGGTGTCTCATCTATTAGGCAAATGGGACATTTGTCCTTGGCATCCGTTTCATACCCGCAAGTCAAATCCAAGTTTCAAACTGCAGAGACATGTTCTGCAAGCTGCTAAATAAAATACGAAAATTATACAGTTCATGCAAGTGTTTGGTCTTTTAATCTAATAAAACTACCACAGTTGATTTTTCCAGACCTTTTCTTTACTTTCATCGTCAACATTGCTGGAGTGAATGGAAGTGTTTGAAAATCGTTTGGGTGGCTTTCCTTTCCTTTCCTGTTAGAATTTTTCACATGGATACTCTCTCTGGGAGGGGAATAGCTCTAAGGGAGAAAGTTTGACTAAGAAGGCAAGCAACTAGGCACATTATGTAAGCCAGCTGTTTGTTTCCCTGTACATCGGACACTGCCTATGCCGCTCAGCTCCACTGGAGAGTAAACCCGCTCAGGGGGTACCTCAGGTTAAGAACAGTTTCGGGTTAAGAACGGACCTCCAGAACAAATTAAGTTCATAACCCGAGGTACCACTGTATGCAGAAATAGCTAAACTTACGGCAAAAATAAGAAATCAAGATAACAAACTTTTTATAAAACAATGGAAATGGTTCATGGAATATTTACAGATAAGAACATTGGCAGGATTATTGTAATAACCTGCAGTTTTATAAGAGTATATATTTAAAGCAGATGGATAAATGAGCAAATTAAATTAACTTGGATATGCAGAAAACATTAAAAATAAATTTAAGGAACCGCAGAAAGAGGAGGAAGGAAGTCGAGCTTTGAAATGTTAAAATGATTGTAAAATTATTGAAATGTATAAAACTGAAAATCATAAATAAAATATAAAAAGGACATTGCTCTTTCCCTGTAAAAACGCCCCCCCAGGCAGTCGTTACAAAATGAATGCGCTTCCTTTGCCCCAGGAAATGAAATTAAAAAAAGACTCTGTAACTACTAGAAACAACGGCTGGCTATAAACCTAGCCGTGCTTTGTGTGTTCCTTGATCATCATAATGCAATTTCCCTGTTTTCCAAAATCTTGCATGCTTTATTCAGGTTGCAACAAAGTCATTTGTATCATTTAGGCTGATATCGATCTATTCAGTATCTCTGCTTTTTCTAAACTCAGCATCAACGTTTTTGATAGCCATATTGATTCGTCCTCCAGATTTTTTCGCGTCTGAGTAATGGGTTATGTCTTTAGCACTAGGATTTTTTTTTCTCCAGGCATCATATAAATTAAAATTCTCAATTAAGTGGAAAAAGGCGAGTGGTAATCTACCTGAACTCGACATTTTGTCTCTTTGCGTTCTGTCCATTTCTATCGCTGTCACCCCATTAAAATCTCCCATAATTACTATATTTTCGTCCACGTTATCCCATAATCTCTCTTCCAATTTTCTAAAAAATTCATCTTTTTTACTATTCAGAGTATATATTCCCACCACTATGATTTCCCCTTCTTTTGTTTGTATTTCTAATCCAAGTACTCTACCTTCATCATCTTGGAATAACATTTGAGATTTCAACACTGTATTTACATAGATGACCACTCCCCTCTTTCTTTCCGGTCCAGATGCTATATATTCCTGTCCTAGTCTCATATTTTTTTAACACCCTTACATGTGTTTTGGATATATGTGTTTCTTGTCTACATATGACATCCCATTTTTTCTTCTTTAATATACATTCTAACTTAGGCTGATTTGGGCAAATGAGGTTTGGTTCACAGGCAGTGATAGACGGACAGATGGAGAGACTAGCGAGCGCATGGAACATGCCACCATGGGCGTCTAAGGGCTGTTCACAAAGCCCCATTGTGGCATCCCATATGTTCACTACAGCTGCCTACTTCTGCTGGCCTGTACATCACTCTGCACCAGATGATCCACATGGCTGATCCCACATCACAGGACTGAACACGGTGCCCCTGCTTCCAGAAGGATGCCCTTGATTTACTGGCTGTTTTAACGCTAGGGCAAGCTGCAGTGACAGAGATATGATAAAAGCAGCAATATGAGAGCAAAGTGGGGATGAACTGAGAGGAATCTGGCAGTCGGTCACGGTCAAAGTCCAGATGTGCAACGCTGTGCCTGAAAAGATTCACTCACAAACTACAGAAAGATCTGTGAAATTCCTTCACCAAGCGAGTTTCCTCCCATAGCTTCCTCCTTTGTGGCAATTGTTGTGGTCGTCACAATTTTCCATGGGGCAGCATCCCATTCCTATTAAAGCCGTTATAAAACGTGAAGTATAGAGCATATAAAGAATTCTGGCAAATACCGCACACATGATTTTACAATCTGCAAGATACGCGCAAATAAATTATGACATTCTGGGAACATGGTGACCTCATAACCCAGAAGGAAATCTCTGTAGAAAAGCAAGGCTTAAGATGTAGGATGGAAGCAAAGTCGGGGGACACATAATGCTAATCAAGCTTCGGCTGAGGGGTGGGGGCTGGGGGGCAACCACATCAAGTCATAATTTCAAATCATAATGGGTGGAAATGATTAATTGCCAAGCAAAATTCTCCAGCTGAGCTGCCAACTTTTTTCTGGCAGGGCTCCTGTGCTTTTAATAGCTACAAGACTGACAGTATCTTGAACAGGTCCCTATATTCAGGTTTTGGTAATATGTACATTTATTTAATCAGTCAGTTAACTGATTATTTAGTTAAAAGGCTTAAAAACCTTAAGATGAGAGCCCTGCCTTGTATATAGATTTTCTATCCAGTCATCTTATGACAGGTACTACCAGATTTTGCGGCTAAACCTGACAGGCGCATGACTAAATTAGTCCATTGAAACCAAAATGCTGGTTTACAAAGCTATTGTACTACCAACCTTACTATATGCTTGTGAAACATGGACCACTTATAAACGCCATCTCCAACCCCTCGAAAGATTCCATCAACGGTGTCTCCAAAAAGTTTTAAGCATCACTTGGGAAGACAGGCAAACTAATATCAATGTACTGGAAGAAGCAAAGATCATCAGTGTTGAAGCAATGATTCTTCAACATCAACTTCGTTGGACTGGTCATGTTGTGCGGATGCCTGATGATCGTCTTCCAAAGCAACTACTCTACCATGAACTTAAAATTGGACAGCATAATGCTGGTGGTCAACAAAAGAAGTTTAAAGACTGTCTCAAGGCAAATCTAAAAAAATATAGTATAAACACTGACAACTGGGAAACACTGGCCTGAGAGCGCTCCAGTTGGAGAACAGCCTTTACCAAAGGTGTCATGGGTTTTGAAGACACTCGAACTCAGGACACAAGGGAGCAATGTGCTAAGAGGAAGGCATGCTTGGCAAATCCACACCATGGTCAACTCCTGCCCAGAAACCAATGTCCCCACTGTGGAAGGATGTGTGGATCCAGAATTGGCCTCCACAGTCACTTACAGACTCATTGCTAAAACCGTGTTTATGGAAGACAATCTTACTTGGCTACGAGTGATCACCAAGGAAGAAGAAGAAATGCCTTTGGTCATTTCATCCTAGATCTGCTTTTGGGATGTTCCCTTATTACTTAGACCTGGGTTAACTGTAGCTGGAAATTCATTTTGACTTGTTTTGTAGGAACCACCAGCGACTTGCATGTGTCATACAGAAAGCAGTCTTTGGAATGCCATTGCCAGCTGGATTCGCAGATCAACACAAAAACAAAATCTCATTTTAATAAAGATTCCATCTGTATGTCATTCAAATGCTCAGTTCACAAGCGCAAGAATGTTTGGCTCCAGATCACCTTCCTTGCCAACTCTGCAAATAGCCAGGGAGAGAGCAGCAATGCTGTAATTCACCAGCTCTGATTGGGTGTTACAGGGTAATGAAAGACATAAATACGAGCCGGAGCAAAGGGTCAGGCCACCAAAGGCAACACTCTTATTATATAAAAGAACAGAAATGAATCTTATTTGCTTAAATGAGGCAGGTTCCCAGGATAATACCAAGATCTTGTTGGAACCGTAAGCGGATTTTCATTTAGAAAGTGAGCTCTGAACCACTAATATGCTTTATGGGTCCCTTTGGCAAAATCTGTCTTGACTAGGACTCAAGAAATGAAGGCACGAGATCCAATAACAACACAACCTGAGACTGCTTACTGCATTCCAGGCTCCATTAGTCTTTCAATGCAGACAAGCAGCTCAACACATTCCACGGATGAAGAAGAAAGACTCTTTCATCTCGTGCTGGTATGGTGGATCTCTTTGGTTTCTTTGAAATTAGAGTGTTCGGGGCAAAATCTTATTTGTTGCTTTCCTGCAGCTTAATGGCCTTGCCATTTTCAGATAAATAGTTCTGAGACTAGATGGAGACCGTTCTGCTTCTTGGCCCTTTGCTGCCAAGGTCTCCTGTTCCCCCCTCCCACATCTGCAGATCTGGAGTCAAGGACACTTGGAAATCGTTTGACTAGTCCCAAAATAGCTCTCTGAAATTTGTGTGGTGAATGAGATACACGGAGATTATTAGCCTGGTGTCAATGGGTATGACCAGTGCTTTTTTCTGGGGGGACGCAGGGGTACGCAAACCCCTAAACATTTTGTGAATCTTTGTGCAGTCATACCTTGCATCCCAAACGCCCTGGAACTCCAACGTTTTGGCTCCCGAACCCCGCAAACCCGGAAGTGACTGTTCTGGTTTGCAAACGTTCTTTTGGAACCTGAACGTCCAATGGGGCTTCTGTGGCCTCTGATTGGCTGTAGCCAATCAGAAGCCACGATTCAGCTTCCGAACGTTTTGGAAGTCAAACGGACATCCGGAACAGATTCCGTTCAACTTTCAAGGTACGACTGTACTTTTGTCCATTTGCTATGTTTATTTTTCCTGATTTGAACTATAAAATTGTGGTTTTCTTGAGTCAAAATGAGAGTACCCCTAAACATTTTTTTAAGGAAAAAAGCACTGGATATGACTACGCCTAAGGCTGCAATCTTACATACATTTCAGTACACTAACTCAGACATAATAAGCCCCACGGAACTGGACGGGCTTCCTTCTGAACAAAATCACTCAGCTTTATCAGCTGGCATTTGGAGGGGAGGGAAACTTCTAACATAATTGTGTCATGACCTGGAAGACCAGGGTTCAAATCCCCACTTGACCCTGAAGCTCACTGGGTGACCCTGGGCTAGTCCCTCACTCTCATCTTAACCTACCTCACAGGGTGGTTGTGGGGATTAAGAGAGGAGGGGGTCGAACCATGTAAACCACCTTGAGCTCCGTGGAGAAAAATGAGGGAAATAAATGCAATCAATCAATCAATCACATTGAGGAGAGGTGAAAGTCACATGGCAGTTGGTAAAGGGATGATTCAGAGACCTCAATATTGATCGAATACTGAGTGAATTTGGAAAGTGTTAATTCCAGAAAGAAAGAAAAACACAGAGAAATGATATACGTAGATATGAAAATTAATCATGTCAGCTAGTGGCGAAAGCCAAGCCAAACCTGAACATGAAGCCCTCCACAGATATGAAAGCCGTTTTTCTCTCAGAGGCAGGAATTAATGACAGTCCAAGGTCAAGACCACAACTAATCCTGGATTATTTGAGTCAAATGTTAAGGTTGCCCCCTGCCGCCGCTGCCACCGCCAACACACCAAGATAGTGGTTGGTCCATTGGTTGTAGACTGAGCAGATCAATTGGCAAGTGAGGCTATCAGAATACAGTGGTACCTCAGCTTAAGAACTTAATTCGTTCTGGAGGTCCGTTCTTAACCTGAAACTGTTATTAACCTGAAGCACCACTTTAGCTAATGGGGCCTCCTGCTGCCGCCGTCGTGTGATTTCTGTTCTCATCCTGAAGCAAAGTTCTTACCCGAGGTACTATTTCTGGGTTAGCGGAGTTTGTAACCTGAAGCGTCTGTAGCCTGAAGCGTCTGTAACCCGAGGTATACCACAACCATTGGTTTATTGATGTGTGCACCAGCAAGTAAGTTCTGCACCCAAAACCATGTGCGCACTAATTTTGGGAAAGGCAGGCTGGGGCTGCCATGTGGAGTGCATCAGCTTAGCCCCACAGAGCCGTGGCATTGTTTGGGTTCCCATCAACACAACTTACGCACGTGTCAAAAATGGCGCTGGAAAAGGGGCGGGGCAGAATGGGGCAGGGGCGGAACAGGCAAATCCCCGCTTATGCACATCCTTTACTGGAACCCCAAAGTAAGTGGTTTCCACAGGGGCGCCGCAGAAAGAATGTGGTCGGTCGAGGGAGCTGTGGATTCGGAAAAGTTGAAAACCACTGGGAGAGAGCACAGCAATTGCTGTGTCCGAGTAACTTGGCACATTATTGTGGCGCGGCAAACATTCATTACTCCAGCATTTCAATCTAAGAAGTTCTATACAGATGAGTAAGACTGGAGTGAAACTTAACATCTTTTTGAAGTCAATGTAATTCCTTGGGAGTAAGCAAACAGAGGCTTTGCAAAGCACTTTCTCTGGAATGTTACCCCAGAGATGGAAACTTTAACCCATCATGAACAACAAATGGATTTCACATTTAGCTAATACACTCACATCTCACATCTCTTAACCTTTTGGTATGACGAATATTTGGAACGTATTGTTCCTGGGTTCCTGCCAGAAATCTAATGACCATCTTGAGATTCGAAATCTCAAGGATGAGTAATATACGTTTCCAAAGACTGCTGTTTAAAACATAATTCCCTGTAGAAAAATAGATGGAGTAATTATTATTTGTATTAATTTAATTTAATTTATATGTTTCATTTATTTCATAGATTTATATGCTCCCCTTCAGTATGACTATTTCCAGAATGGCTCGTAATAATAGTACTGTTAAGAATGGTCTGTGCTTTTTCTATGCAATTCCACAAACAACTGAGGAACAATTTCAGAGTAAAAAGTGGGGGCATCATCCAGTCAAAGCAGAGCACATTCTGAGTCTCATTAATTTCAATAGCACAAGTTGGCATGCACACATCTCTTCCTCTGAAATTTGTGGCACTTAAAAGTTGGATAATGCCCTCTTTGATATAACTGCATCTTGCCACCTTGCAGAAGGGCCAAACATCACCACAGATTGTGAGGATTAAGAAACTGGCATTGAATTTATATCTGCTTTTCATCTACCATTTCCACACAAGGGCTTCAAGCTATTGCACTTTACATATAGATCTCCCTCCCTGTCTGAGTGATCTATACCATTTAAAAAATTAAAAAACAACCTTTGGTGACCAATTCATTAGTAAAAGCAATTGTCTTCTAATCTGTTTCCTGGATATCTTTCCATTGAATCACATATATACTGCAGAATTGTGCAGGTTTTTTATGCCTGTGTACTGCCTTTTCTGTGGAAGAATAAAAGCATTAGCCCTGATAAGAGTGCTGGTAGCTTGAGAACAGGGATGCGGGTGACGCAGTGGGTTAAACCACAGAGACTAGGACTTGCTGATCAGAAGGTCGACGGTTCGAATCCCCGTGACAGGGTGAGCTCCTGTTGCTCGGTCTCTGCTCCTGCCAACCTAGCAGTTCGAAAGCACGTCAAAGTGCAAGTAGATAAATAGGTACCGCTCCGTCGGGAAGGTAAACAGTGTTTCCATGCTCTGCTCTGGTTCGCCAGAAGTGGCTTAGTCATGCTGGCCACATGACCTGGAAGCTGTATGCCGGCTCCCTCGGCCAATAAAGCGAGATGAGTGCCGCAATCCCAGAGTCGGTCACGACTGGACCTAATGGTCAGGGTTCCCTTTACCTTTAGCTTGAGAACTGAGAAATAAATAAGGGGAGATGACGGAAACTCATCGCTCCTTATTGCAACAGTTTCTCCTAGCTTACCATACAATTCAAAGGGATTGAAGGGAGAAACAAATGCACAAAAATATTTTTCAGTGTGCTGGAGTCAGGGAGCACACATTATTCTTTAAGGGAAAATGTATTTAAAAAAAGAAAATGGGGTCTATAAGAATTCTGATGGGAACCACCAATTGCAGGGGTTGGGGTGGAGAGATGTAATATTATTGCAGAAAGGAGACCTGGAAGAATAAGGACAGAATAAAGAGATCACTTTGACACTAACTGCAAGTCCACACTATACATTTAAAACATATTCTATATACAGTGGTATCTCGGGTTAAGAACTTAATTGGTTCCGGAGGTTCCGATCTTAACCTGATACTGTTCTTAACCTGAAGCACCACTTTAGCTAATGGGGCCTCCCGCTGCCGCTGCGTAATTTCTGTTCTCATCCTGAAGCAAAGTTCTTAACCCGAGGGACTATTTCTGGGTTAGCGGAGTCTGTAACCTGAAGCGTCTGTAACCTGAAGCGCCTGTAGCCCAAGGTACCACTGTACATTTAAAATGCATTACATCCCTCAAAGCATCCTGGGAACTGTAATTTTCCCCTCACAGAACTACCGTTTCCAGCAGCCTTAGCAAACTGCAGTTGCCACCACTGTTCGGGCAAAGTTGTGTGCTTTAAATGTGCATCATGAATCGTCTGGGTCTGCTCCTGGGTGGGTCAAGGGACTAGAACAGCCATGCCTGGTGCCTCTGGGGCAAGGCTGGCCCAATACATTTTGGCACCAGGGCAAACCACAAAATGGCGCCCCTCTGTACCAGGGAAGAAGAGGTGAGTGAAGATCTACATTGGGAATGAGGGGGAAATAAAGATCTACCGTACATCAGCACCAAGGATGTGGAGGAAAGCAGTGACTCCTATTCTCCAGGAGGCCACTGAAGAGGTGGCATTGAGGGGGGAGCTACAGCAGATCCAGCCTCCAAGGAGTAAGCCTCAGCTGCTCATGTGGATCCTGCCACCCAAGGCAATTGCCTCACCTCACCTCATGGGTGGGCCAGCCCTGCCTCAGGGAGAACATGAGGGACACTGCAGAGGCAGGAGAGAGAGAGAAGCAAAATATTTCCAGCCCAAGCAGAACATAGCCTGCACCCTCACATTTCCGACTCCTTGTTTACTCCTTTCCCTGGATTACCCTGAGGAGGAGACTGAAAACCCGAAACTTCAATTCATACATCCCAAGGCCTGGCAGCCCCAGCCCCCTACTCTGTGCCCATTGGCATATAGCCCATCCTTCTGCACCAAAAGATCAGCACTACTGGAAGTAGTGGCGGCAGCAGGGAGAACAGAACTGGATGGTACTTGGGGTGTATCTTGTTGGTATCAGGACAGTTCCCTTCTCTGACGTACAAGCACAATAAAACTACAAATCTGTGATGAAAATTGCAAGCTTCTGCTTTCCTCTCAGATTCATGAGTATCCTGGGTGTCCTTGTTTACTCAACTAGCTGGGAACGTCCATCAAACTTATCCCCACACTCTAGTATTCCCCTGGCCAAGAACACAGAGGTCCAGATTCTGGCTGAAACAATAACCAATATTCTCACTCGTAACTTGTTGCAATCCCAATTCTCTCTCTCTCTTAATTCTCTTCCTTCTCACCTTGTTTTTGGCTAAGGGTTTCAAAGTCATAAAACTAAATTACTCTTGTCAACATATTCCTGTCTCCTGCCAACCTAGTAGTTTGAAAGCACAAAGTGCAAGTAGATAAATAGGTACCGCTCTGGCGGGAAGGTAAACGGCATTTCCGTGCGCTGCTCTGGTTTGCCAGAAGCGGCTTAGTCATGCTGGCCACATGACCCGGAAGCTGCACACCGGCTCCCTCGGCAATAAAGCGAGATGAGCGGCGCAACCCCAGAGTCATCTGCAGCTGGACCCAATGGTCAGGGGTCCCTTTATCTTACATATTCCTGCAACATATTTCTAAACTTGCGGGGGGGGGGACATATGGACCTGTTGAATTGCCAGGTGTCGCAGTTAACCTAGAACAAGAAGACCGAACTTTTTTGCCCTAAGTTCATGTACCACACTGACCCCAGATCAAGATGATACTGGGGCTAGAAATTAAAAGAAAGGGTTTCCAATTATTGCCTAAAATTAAAAGTATTGTTTTGAAAGGAAAGATATTAGAGGATGAAGAGGGAAAGGACTTCTTGTGTAACAGCTCACTCACACACCGGAAAACTGTACAAGTATAGATGCTTTTGCATAATAATTTATGCCCTCCCAACCTAGATCTCCCTATGTTTGCGTCAGGAAAACTCCTTACTGGTGTATCTCATCTTCCTCCCTTCTCTACTGGGACAGCTCAGAGAGACTATTTGGGCAGGACAACTTAAAGCAAAACAACACAGCTTGTGAAATTCTAAGAAAGTTTTTGAAACATGTCTTAGCCTAGTACAGGGGTAGGCAACCTAAGGCCCGGGGGCCGGATGTGGCCCAATCGCCTTCTCAATCCGGCCTGCGGACAGTCGGGGAAACAGCGTGTTTTTACATGAGTAGAACATTTGCTTTTATTTAAAATGCATCTCTGGGTTATTTGTGGGGCATGGGAATTCGTTCATATTTTTTTTCAAAATATAGTGCAGCTCACCACACGGTCTGAGGGATGGTGGACTAGCCCACGGCTGAAAAAGTTTGCTGACCCCTGGCCTAGTGCAACCATCTCTAATGCGGTTTTGCCCTTGTTCTCTGCTCTCATGCTGTATCTTGTAATTACATAAATATTGTTTGATATTAGCTTTTTAAATAAATTAGTTGATAACCTAGCAGGGGTGCCTTGAATAAAATATTGGGGGGCAGATAAGCCCTCCCCTGCATAATTGATCCCATAACAATGTGATCAATTGGTGGGCAATGTGCACACCGTTTGAATGGCAATGCCTATCAGCTTTGGCAAGGCCTGGCTCTCTCAAATATTTTAGGGGGGGGTGAATGGACCTCAGCCCCTAGAAGTTGGCTCCTATGTAACCTAGAGCTATCAAAATACTGGGGATATGAAGCATTCCTCAGAGGAATGGCACTGTGACAAAGCAAAATGTGATATGCTGCAGTTGTTGTTGTTATCCTAAACTTTTATGGTCATTTTACAGCTGTGTTCCATAAACAAAACAAATAAGTGTGGATATATTCTTTACCCTTGTGATACTATCAATTCCCGCACAATAATGGCAGATGTGTCTATAAATAGGAAATGTTGTGGGGGGTGGGTATCTAACACATGTAGAGCTTTTTAGTTTTTTAAAAAAAAATCAGATGGCAATGGGATAAACATGGACAAAATGCCACATGGAGTGGCAGTGGTTTCTGGCTCTGCTGGCTTTTAAGGGAGCTATTAGATCAGTATATCATTGGTTACTGGACATGACAGTCGATAATATAATAATAATAATTTATTATTTATACCCCACCCATCTGGCTGGGCTACCCCAGCCACTCTGGGCAGCTTCCAACAAAATATTAAAACACCGTAATACATCAAACATTAAAAGCTTCCCTAAACAGGGCTGCCTTCAGATGTCTTCTAAAAGTCTGGTAGTTGTTCTTCTCTTTGACATCTGGTGGGAGGGCGTTCCAAAGGCCGGGTGCCACTACCAAGAAGGCCCTCTGCCTGGTTCCCTGTAACTTGGTTTCTTGCAGTGAGGGAACCGCCAGAAGGCCCTTGGAGCTGGACCTCAGTGTCTGGGCAGAACGATGGGGGTGGAGACGCTCCTTCAGATATACTGGGCCGAGGCTTTTTAGGGCTTTAAAGGTCAGCACCAACACTTTGAATTGTGCCTGGAAACGTACTGGGAGCCAATGTAGGTCTTTCAAGACCAGTGTTATATGGTCTCGGCGGCCACTCCCAGTCACCAGTCTAGCTGCCGCATTCTGGATTAGTTGCAGTTTCCGGGTCACCTTCAAAGGTAGCCCCACGTAGAGCGCATTGCAGTAGTCTAAGTCAAGCAGAGCCTCAATGTTCAGTGACAATATAGCACTGAATGCCCGGTGCTGAGTGCAAATAACAGCTTGGCTTCATGTTCTCCTTACAGACTTCCTGCAAGCATCCAAATGACTAGATCAGGGGTCAGCAAGATTTACCTCACCTGGGCCGGTTCACTGCAGCAGAGATCCCTCCATGGGCCAGCACATGTGATTTCCTGCATTTGTGCATGTGCAGATACGATTTCCAGTGCCACGGAAGGAAGTCCCCATGCTGCGCTGTGCCAGTTTAGCGCAGTACGTTGGGACTCGCCAAGCAGGCAGCTTGGTTCGGGGGTGGCTCGTGGACCGGTTAAACGACCCCCGTGGACCGCTTGTGGCCCATGGGCCTTAGGTTGCTTACCCCTGGACTAGATGGACCTTCGGTCTAACCCGGCCCTGCTGCTCTTACGGTCTGTAATAGCCAGATGTTGCTTACACTCTCCCTGTGAAAAATGTATCATTTTCAATAGTTTGTGACATAGATCAGGACAGAAAGAGAGATGTTTCAAATGCCTTAGGTCCAGTTTAAGACAGCCCTTCTAATAGGTTTGTAAAACACAGCTCATTAAATGTTTGCTGGGGGAATGAAAACAGGAAAGATTTTTCCACCCTGAAAAGAATGTCGAAGAAAAGGCCCTTTTCAGTGAACTTGGCAGGCAACTTGGAGACATTTATCTTCCCTGCCGAATGCTTTCTGTCACTCAGCCTGTAACTAACAATATGCTGACAACTGCACCACAGACTTACTCTGTATTTTATTTGGCATGGAGGGATTATTCCTTAGCACCAAGTACTTGCAACTGGCATTGGTTAAATGAGGAATTACAGCCTTTCAAAAGCTCTGCGTATTATTGGCAGCAAATTTGCCTTTGACTTCAAAAAATGGTATTATGTACCTTCACACACTCATAAGCTATAATGTGTTTGGCATCAGGCAGTTAATTTAGGACGGAAAATTGAATGTCTCATGGTTAGTCTCTCCTCCAGAGAGATTTTAATTTGTTACATGTTATACAACTAGGGTTCTCTTTCATCTTTCAAACCAAAGGAGCTCTTAAGCACTCTAAATGAAACAAATAATGGGATAAGTTCATTAGTTACACATGCTGTACATTTGTCATTCCCACGTTGATTTATGTGAGAATAACATGTACAGCCTGCGAAATGAGTGGCCTTATACTAATACACGCTCAACATTTATATAGCAGTTAAGAATGCTCAGAGTGCTTCAGATCTGAGCAGCTCACGGATCCACAACAACCCTTTGAGGTTGTATGTCATATTGCATATAGTCATATACTGCAGAGGCTGAGGTGGAAAGATGATGGTTCACCTAAAACCACCTGGTGAAACTGGGGTGAGTTTATGAGCTGCAAACACCTTGGTCCAAAAGCTCAGTCTCTTAGTCACTAGCAGCACAGGTATTTGATAACAGGATGGTTGTGTGAAGGTAACAAATTCAAGAGCTGTTGCAAGTCCACGAACCAATTGCTGAGATGGGTTTCAGTCATTCAGAACATCTGGGAAGCTCTGCAATTTAAATTTGAAAGGAACCAATGGCAAGAGTCTCACAACAGACCGTGGTCCTAGTGAAACCTGGCCTCAAAGAAACTGCAACACCATGTCCCGTTTCTGAAGGCCAAGTTCAAACAGCAGAATAATTTGTCTCTGTTCATTTCCATGGGAGACTTGGATCTACACAAGTGCCTGTTGGATGTCAGTGTGATATCTTTTGGCTTGCTACCACAAATGGAGGTTGTAGAACTCCCCAAGATTTTTATTAGGGAGGCTTAAGGCAGGAAAGGGACACAAGCACAGGAATTAAAAAACAATGACTAAAGCATAGAGAATTGTTGTTGAATTAATCCAAGAGAACGATACAAAATGTACTGCGATATCTCCTGCTTGATCAGCGGATACTTGACTGGGTAACGCAAAAGTCTTACTGGGTAGGTTTCCAGCAACAACAACAACTTTGCAACTCAATAGCTTGCCTTCTCTTACACCAACCTTTCTATTTCCAAAACCTTCCTACGCTCCAACCAGGAACTTGGAATCCAATTTTATTTTTTGTAATCCGATACTATACATTTTACTCCATCTATCTTTCTGCCTGTGTAGATTCATCCTTTTCTCCTTTCGACTTGTCTTCTTTTTTGTTGTTATGCTTTCTCTATCTCCTTCAGTCTCCAGAAGATTAACCTAGTATCACCAGCACAACTCAAATTAAGTAAATTGTGGGTCAAAGCCCATCAGTTGCAAGCCAACATCTTACACCTACAAACAAAACATCACCTGAACCACAACTCAAAAGCATGTATCATTTTTTTAGTGTAATGTGCACATCAATGCAAGATTTCAGTTACATGCCTTTTCTGTTACGATAAAAAACAGTCACTATTTGTACTAAGTGAAGAGTTGTGAGAAGGCAGAAATAGTATAAAATCTGAGCTAAAATAGGGATCCCTCTGGCTTGGTGTGAACTTGGCTTTCACCATGTTAACAGACCTTGCAGCTTGAGTGAATTAGATCAGAATAATCACTTACAATTTATAGAGTTCAAAGGCTTTATTCATGCAGGAAATATTTACAGGGTGAATAGTAATGAAAGCAACAGCAGACATCTTGTCTCAACAAGTTGGAAGAGAACAATAAACAAAATGGCTCAGCTTTTAGGGGTGGAGTTAACTTAGACAGAGGCTTACAAACAAGTGTTGGCTCGATTGCTACACAAGGATTGCCCTCTGGTGGTTTAAAGTAACACATGCATTTACTAGAAGCTTCAGAGAAGGAAATACCGTATTTTTCGCTCTATTACACGCACCAGACCATAACACGCATGTAGTTTTTAGAGGAGGAAAACAAGAAAAAAAATTCTAAACGAAACAGTGGGTGTATGATTTTTGTGCTTCATGCTGTGGCCACAGACATGTGATCTGACGGTGAGTTTGGGGTAGCCCAATGCAAAAATCCTGAGGATCCATGTGGATCCATACTTTGTAACCACG
Source organism: Podarcis siculus (assembly GCA_034642415.1). Lineage (NCBI taxonomy): Eukaryota > Metazoa > Chordata > Lepidosauria > Squamata > Lacertidae > Podarcis > Podarcis siculus. The sequence goes on from JAXCMG010000113.1 coordinate 192,218, forward strand.
TTTTAAGTGGGGAGGGAAGGAAAAGCACTCAAGGGACAAGGAACACGCATGGGGGGTGTGGAGAAGGATGCTGCTAATAATGCAGGCGATGGGTTTAAGGGCAGAAGGAACCAGTGTGGGGTGTGTGGAGAAGGAGCTTTTCCGGGAGCTGAGAGGGGAGGGGGGAGGGAAAGAGCACTGTTGCTTTAAAGGAGCCAACCAGACAGCAGCCACTTACAGCAGTGTAAGCAGCTCCTCTCTCCAGTTTTGCTCCTTCTCTCCCTCTTTGCTGCTTTACACAGCTAATGGCGAATCCCCTGCAATCCAAGTCCTGCTCATGTGCTCAAACCTATCCTGTCTATCCTGCGTAATTTCCCCCTCTCCCTCATCCTATGCCCTCCTGTCCCCAGCACGCTCAAGCAGCCAGCGGATCAGGGGAGACGCTGGGAGACATGCATTTCCCCCTCTCCCTCATCCCGTGCCCTCCTGTCCCGGCGCACTCAAGGAGCCAGGGGATCAGCTGAGACGCTGGGGACGCGTCATTTCCCCCTCTCCCTCATCCCATGCCCTCCTGTCCCCGGCGCGCAGCCTCATTGCTCCATTTAGAGAGAGCGCAGACCTTTGCTAGCTGAGGCTGCAGCAGCTGTTGCTGGCTACGCAACGCTTTTAAAAGTGCCTGCTGGCTTTGAATTGCCTGCCTCCTTCCGGCTCGCTATGGCTCCTGTCTGTCCCTCCTCCCGTGTAAGCAGCTGCTGCCCACTTTGCTGCCATGCCTCTCCTTCCCTCCCTCCTCCCCAGCTCCTCCGTAGGTCGCTTTAAAGCAAACAAAGCGAGAGCCTCGTAGAGCGTGTAAGCGGCTCTCGCTTTGCTTACTTTCAGAGAGCCCCTCCTCCTGGCTGTAAAGCAGGCAAAGCTAGAGCCTTGCAAAGCGAGACAGAAGCCCTGCAAGCGGCTCCCGCTTTGCTTAACTGACGGCAGCCATGGCTCCGGTCCAGTGCATTCACCCCATAACACGCACTGGCATTTTCCCTTACTTTCTAGGAGCAAAAAAGCGCGTGTTATGGAACGAAATTTACGGTATATTTGCTTTTCTCCAACACTTCAAACTTCACAGTTGAAATGTCAGATGTGCATACCAGTGAATCAAATGCTAACTCGGCCAACAAACTTGCATTAGTGAAGACTAATAGCTGAACCTGCATTCTCATTCTTTGTTGTTGATGTTGTGTGTTTTTAAATGTCATATGTATGTGAACAACTTATTTGCTTGTCTTGATGGTGCTGATTATGACAATAATAAATGGAAACTTTCTTTTTTAGGAGGAGATTTTGTGATGGCAACAGGGTTGCCAGTCCACCAGCACCATGCAGAACTCTTTCTTTCTTTCTTTCTTTCTTTCTTTCTTTCTTTCTTTCTTTCTTTCTTTCTTTCTTTCTTTCTTTC
>JAXCMG010000113.1:193650-209683 GCA_034642415.1 Podarcis siculus
TTCTTTCTTTCTTTCTTTCTTTCTTTCTTTCTTTCTTTCTTTCTTTCCTCAACCCTGGAGAGGAAACATTGGAGTAAAAACAACGATAATTCTTCCAAAACACCCTGCTGCTGTGAATATATTGTGTCTGTTTTCAGCCTTGTTTTCTAATAGACTTTGAAGGCTGGGGTGACTACCTCCAAGCTAAATGAAATGGTCATGCTCAGAGTATTTGGAGATGGTTATGTATCAAAGGGCAGGAGAGAAGAAAAAGTGGAAGGGCTGAGTATTGTGTTTGCTTCAGATCCTAGAAACCTGTGGAGACAGGCAAGAAGGGAAGAGCCAAGTTCCCTCTCTCTTCCAGCACTTTTTGCTATAAAAGGTTTTATTGAAGAGTCCAGAAACAGCTCACCATGGAGATCCTGCTTCCTGTATTTCCACGGGGTACCCGTACAACTGTTGAACATCTGTAGATGTACTTGTGAGTGGCTTGAGGTTGCCATTTCTCACTATCCATGACGGACAGAAATAGCAAAGCTACTTAAGGCCTGGAGGGTGTGAATCTGTTTAATTGGAAAACAAAACCCTGACATTCCTTGCCAAGAAGGCCAAAAATAGCTTTGAAAAAGCAGCAAGATGGAGTGAAATCAATGGAATGCTTGAATGGGGGAAGACTATAAATATGTCCTCTTCTCTGTCTCTCTCTCTTTCCTGTGTGTGTGAGAGAGAGAACTTTATGATTTCCCTCCTCTGCTGGAGTTTGCCCTGAGATGTAGAGAAAGCAGCTCATAGCCAAACTGGAGCAACTAGTTTCATTGGACAGCTCCTTTCTGTTTTACCTCCTTCCTTGGTGGGATACTGAAATCTTCACAGGGTTCCTTCACTAAGCAGTAAAGATCATTGTGCGACATTCCATCCCCAACCCCACACACTTAGGACCTAAGTGCACTTTACATGATGGTGTGATTTCCAATCACACTGAGGATTTTTTTAAAAAAAATTAAACACCAAGATTTTTAGGAAGGATACATTATCCTAAGCAATTCATCACATGGAACAAGGAGATTCACAGCTTCCCTCCCAAGCTGAAATACTGGTGAAAATCACCCAGTTCTCCCCCCCCCCCCATGGCAATTAGCGCGGAGAGGGGGGGCAGGCAGGCAGGCAGTATTTAAAACCTACAACATGATTTCAAATCATGTTGTTAACTACAGCTGAAAACCCTTTTTCTGGCAGTAGGAAGTGGCTTCATAGAGGGAGGTAGTTCAGGGAAACAGTGGCAGAAAATTGAAATTTAGGGCAGCTGCCATGCTCAGTACAATTGTGGTAAGAGGTCCACAGTTTTGTGTAAAGTTCAGTTCCTGTTTCATCATTTTATAAAGTTTGCAACAGCAAACATTTCAACTCTAAACATTCCCATGATGACCAGAAACAACTTATTTAATTAGATTGAGAGATGGATGGAAGGATTTGTGTGATGGTAAAGGACCCTGGATAGTTAAGTCCAGTCGAATTTGACCCTAACTACCTCTGGCTCCATCTACCACTGGCAGGGTCCCCTGACATGGCACTTCTGAGGGTATGTGGTCCTGGGAAGTGGGATGTTCCAAACCCCTAGTAGAACTTCATGGGTCGTAAATCTTCTTGACTGCAGCAGGAGCTATTTATGAGTAGACATGTGCAGGATGCTACAGCGTAAATTACTTTCCCTTTATTTATTTATTTTTAAGAGCCAAGAGCACAAGTACTTCTCGCTCCTTCTGCCGCCAGTCTGGGGTGGCACAAGAGGTTTTGCCGCCTGAGGCGAAAAACAAAATGGCGCCCTCTCATAGGTCCACATGGAGAAGCTGACCTAGCTGGTAGTCGAATGTGTGACACTGAAAAGACGGCATTCTCCACTCCCAGACAGAAGTTGGCTTGTGCACAGAGCTGGTGGCATGGTGCCCCCATTTCTGTCCTCCAATGGAGAGGAACGGCAGGAGGGGGCTGCTACTGCTGGCCCTCAGTGCTGCTGCTTGAGGTATCAACCTCACTCTCAGTAATAAAGCCAGCCTTGTTGCACTGGCATTCATTGCCCCAAAACTTGGAAGGTGTAAATGTCCTGTTTCCTGGGAAATCGGGCTGAATGCTGGCTGTATGTTTCCCCGTATGTTCCTGCCTGTAAGGGGACTGAAAACCTTTTTTAAAAAAAATAAAAGAAATTGGAATATTCAAAGAAGAGGCCTGGCCCAACTTAGGGCAGGTTGGGCCCTGCAGACAGTTCTCCTGAATGGCTTATATAGCCCTCTGGCTCCGTTCGGCTGTATCCCACCCTCTCCTTTCATATTGCCTTGAGGATATTTTTCTCCATCCTTGTTAGGCAAGGAAGGAGAGGGGCTGAAGGAAACCAAAGCTAACCATTCCTATAAGAAACTGTTACACAGGAACAGCCCATAATTGCTTAGGGAGTTGTTGCAAAGGACCATTCCTGTATAAACTGGAGCTGCTTTGAAAGGTTTGCAAGAACGCGGACAATGTATCCTTTCTCTGGTATGTTCAGTTTAAAAGATCTGTCAAAAACTCAACTTAGGCAAACACTCTGGTTGTTTTGCTAAGCTTCGCCACTTCCGCTTTCCTGCAATGATCCCACTCTCTTCCATAATGCCCATTTGGCAACAACTTCTGATATCCGAGCCCCAACCCTGTTCTCTTTTCAGAACCTATCAGTTGAGAGACAAGCTGCGGACTTTTCCCACTCACCTTTCACTCAGAAACCCTGACATTGTTTTTGCTCAGTCTTTTCCCCAATGTTCATCTTTAACCAGGCAGCGGGGGTCTGGGAAATTTCAGTGTAATTGGTAGATAAATGTTTCAGAAAGGCAAGGAGCTGAAAACACTAGGTATTAAACGGAACCCTTCGCATTAGGGTGACAGGTATGTAACAGCTCCTTCTTCCTATTGGGAAGAAATAAATTCTCTATTTAAAGACGGGGGACATTTTGAGAGTGTACTGAGCAAATACTGAGCAATGCAAAAAAAAGTTATCTATTTCTCCCTTCTACTGTACACCCCTGTGCAAATTAATTGAGACAAAGCATGTTTTCTATCTTACTCGTAATCCTGTTTTCAAAACAAACACGAAAAGTCAGTTGATCATTATGGTGTCGGAAGCCTGCAGCCAATAGAAGGAATGGTGCGCTCGCCACAATATATTGAGGTTCAATGAAAGAGAGTTATTCCAGAGCTGGAAAAGAGGTATCCTGACGGAGCTGGGATATAGCAGCAGGACCTAGCCCCCGTCACACATCAAAAGTGGTGAAGAAATTCATGACAGAGCAGCAAATACAGGTACTTGATTGTCCAGGGAATTCCCAGCACAATTCAATTCCGAGCACAATTCAAAGTGTTGGTGCTGACCTTTAAAGCCCTAAATGGCCGCGGTCCAGTATACCTGAAGGGGCGTCTTCACCCCCATCATTCTGCCCAGACACCGAGGTCCAGTGCCGAGGGCCTTCTGGTGGTTCCCTCACTGTGAGGAGCCAAGTTACAGGGAACCAGGCAGAGGGCCTTCTCGGTAGTGGCACCCGCCCTGTGGAACGCCCTCCCACCAGATGTCAAAGAGAAGAACAACTACCAGACTTTTAGAAGACATCTGAAGGCAGCCCAGTTTAGGGAAGCTTTTAATGTTTGATGCATTACCGTATTTTAATATTTTGTTGGAAGCCACCCAGAGTGGCTGGGGAAGCCAAGCTAGATGAGCAGGATATAAATAAAATAATAACAATAACAATAACAATAACAATAACAATAACAATAATAAATGTGAGAGCTTTTCTGCATTCAGCCTTGCTTTGGCAATATTTTTGTTCTGACCCCTAAGATTTTGCACACTGCACTAAGCAGGGATGTTTGAGCACTCGCAGTGGCAAACCAAAAGTCAATTATACACTGAGTGCGCCTTATCCTGCACTCTATTTTGTTTGCAGCATCAGTGGATAGAACTCAGCACAGGGACATCCTGCCACCCTAGAGGCAGTCGCGAGAGTCAGATTCTGCAGAAAGAGGCTTTGCAGAGTACAAACAAAACGTTCTCCATTTATGCCCAGGATAGAAAACGCTGGGGTTTTAAATTAGATCAAAACAAGAGGAAAGGAAAATAATAATTGTGAGCTTGTTTAATACTACATCACTGTAATATCTGTACTTGTTAATATCTATACTTGTAATAAAAGGCCAAGTTTCTCTATCCAGCATATTGAATTAAAACCTGTATTTTATATGAGCCAGGAGCAACAAACGTTGCTTTGGAGTCCAAGCAACAATGCTGTGATCAAAATCTCTGCAGCTACTTTAAATAGTTTTTAATTATTGTTCTATCTTCTCCCCCCCTCCCGCCCCAATGTTTTTAGCTGTTCTTATATTTATCTGTGATCTGCCTTGAGTCCCTGTCAGGGAAAAAGACAGGGTATAAATAAATATGTAATAATAATTTAAAGTGAAGAGGGGGAGTGGAATCTAGAGAGCCAGTCACTGAACCTTCATCTCATATCTGTTTTAGCCCTACATTGAGTCCAGAAAAGAATTGCTTTAAGGGCCAAATCAGACTCCTAGTCTAGGAGATTAGGTAAAGGTAAAGGTACCCCTGCCCGTACGGGCCAGTCTTGACAGACTCTAGGGTTGTGCGCTCATCTCACTCTAGAGGCCGGGAGCCAGTGCTGTCCGCAGACACTTCCGGGTCACGTGGCCAGCGTGACAAGCTGCATCTGGCGAGCCAGCGCAGCACACGGAACGCCGTTTACCTTCCCGCTGGTAAGCGGTCCCTATTTATCTACTTGCACTTAATTGTGCTTTCAAACTGCTAGGTGGGCAGGAGCTGGGACCGAACGGCGGGAGATCACCCCGCCGCGGGGATTCGAACCGCCAACCTTCTGATCGGCAAGTCCTAGGCTCTGTGGTTTTACCCACAGCGCCACCTGCGTCCCTTGTCTAGGAGATTAGCTGCCCCTTATTTAAAGCATCTGTAGGGACTCTGGTATTGTTTGGAGCTATGATGTCGGCGTATAATGTCTGTTTCAGCTCTTGGTGTCAACAAAAAAATGTGGCCATTTCCTTTCTCCATCACAGAGAAGCACTCTTGTGCTCTGCAACTACCAGTCTTTGCTTCTACAAAGTTCTGGGTAATTAGTCTTCAAACAAGTGATATGGTCTCCTGCCTTGTGTGCGTTTATAGACAGACAAACAGATATGCATAATTGCTCCCCTAGGAACAATATACAGATTATACAGAGCAGACGTTATTCAGGTCTCATGACCAGAGTTTTGGTTCTATGGTCCTGTGTCATGGAAAAGCTCTGTATAGTTGCAAAGAGACATGGTTTCGTTATTATTGGAATCAATTAGCTTGTTCAGGAAAATACGAACTAGAAAGCTGAGAAACATGCTGAGAAGCATACCCAACAGTGCTGAAAGAAGTCATCTGGGAATGTGGCAAGCACTTTGCAACAGGGCATAGGATGTAAATCAGATCAACCAAAGGCTTGGTTAAAAAGGAACATTTTTTGCCTGACACCTAAAGGTGTATAATGAAGGCGCCAGGCGAACTTCCTTGGGGAGATCATTCCACAGACACGGAGCCACTGCAAAGAAGGCCCCATTCTCATGTTGCCATTCTCTGGACCTCTCAAGGAGGAGGCACAGGAAGGAGGGCCTCAGAGGATGATCTCAGGGTCCAGGTAGGTTCATATGGAAAGAGGAATTGCTCTCCTGAGCCATTTAAGGATTTATAGGTCAAAACCAGCACTTTAAATTTGGCCAGGAAACTAATTGGTAGCCAGCGCAGTCGAACCAGGATCAGTGTAATATGCTCAAACCGTCTTGCTCCAGTGAGCAACCTGGCCGCTGAATTCTGTACCAGCTGAAGTTTCCGAACTGTCTTCAGAGGCAGCCCTATGTATGACCCATTGCAATAATCATAACCTTGAGAGATTATGCAGAAGAGACAGGAACAGATGCACTGTGGCAAGCCTCAGAGTAGCATCACCTCTTGGCCCTCTTCTTTGTGGGGTGATCATATTCAAGGTTTTGAGTTATATAGAATGCTTCATTCTATATATGTGAGCCGGCGTGGTGTAGTGGTTAAGAGCGGTGGACTCGTGATCTGGTGAACCGGGTTCGCTTCCCCGCTCCTCCACATGCAGCTGCTGGGTGACCTTGGGCTAGTCACACTTCTCTGAAGTCTCTCAGCCCCACTCACCTCACAGAGTGTTTGTTGTGGGGGAGAAAGGGAAAGGAAATTGTTAGCCGCTTTGAGACTCCTTAGGGTAGTGATAAAGCGGGATATCAAATCCAAACCCTTCTCTTCTTCATCTGGATTGACAAGTGACTGAGGGGACTCAAGAAAGCCACTTTTTTTCAGCCTCACCCCCCCTCCCCAGCTTGCAGTATGAAGATAATAAAAGTGATAAGGATGCTGTAGTGTAAAAGACTACTAACACAGGATAGCAGGATAGCTCAGTTTGTTAGAGTGTGGCGCTGACAACATCAAGGTTGCAGGTTCAGTCCCCATAAGGGACTGGGGTATATTCCTGCATTGCAAAGGGTTGGACTAGATGGTCCAACTCTGTGATTCCATATGAAGTGCACTGGACACTCTGAGCCCTGTCTGAATGCTGAACATTACTCCCGCAGCAACAGTAGTGAGCCCAGTGAAAGAAAAAGCTGGACTTTTCCTGCATCCCTTGTTTCCTGGGATCCAGCTGAAAATGAGCACAAATGTTTTGCATGCAGACTGTTTTGGATCCAGCTGCTGCCGCTCTATTCCTCTTCTCCGCCTCTTCCCTGAATTTTGTCTTCTTCTTCTTCTCTCTCTCCTCCTCCCTCCCCCCTTTCCTTATGCTTCATTGTGTTCCATCATGACATCATGCAACCCTGGAGCCTCCCGGGCGCCTTGCTTCATGCCACATTGCAGCCTCTGCTGTGTCCAAAAGGGAAAGAAAAATATTCCATGCTGGGAAAAGAGCTCTGAGGTTTTGCTGGAGAGAGCACTTGGAGGCAAACAGTTTGTGCAATTTGCTTGCTAAGGAGGAATCCGATCACAGGCCTCAGCGCAAACATGGAAAACCGCAGAGATCAGGGAGCTGCTCTGTCACCACTCCCTGAGATATGGTCTCTCAGCTCTAGCAAATCCCCTTAATAACCCCACCGTCTCTGCCCAGTGCTAAATAAACAGGCTTTGGGCCAGGGCTGGAGGCCAAAAGGGCATGACCCACCATTCCCAGACAGGAAAGAGCTCCCGGGGAGCTCAGGAACTTCAGCAGTGGGTTAGACTAGCCCCAGACATGGACTCAGACCCCTTCCACCAAATATTCAGTAGCTGCAGCTCATAATTGTATTTCATTATCCTGTGAACCGCCAGGAGACCTGTGGGTATTGGGCAGTATATTTTTTATTTTTATTTTATTTTATTTTTATTATTAGTAGTAGTAGTAGTAGTAGTAAAAGGTAAAGGTAAAGGGACCCCTGACCGTTAGGTCCAGTCACGGACGACTCTGGGGTTGCATCGCTCATCTTGCTTTATTGACCGAGGGAGCCGGCATACAGCTTCCGGGTCATGTGGCCAGCATGACTAAGCCGCTTCTGGCGAACCAGAGCAATGCACAGAAACACCGTTTACCTTCCCGCCAGAGTGGTACCTATTTATCTACTTGCACTTTGACGTGCTTTCGAACTGCTAGGTTGGCGGGAGCAGGGACAGAGCAATGGGAGATCACCCCATGGCGGGGATTCGAACCGCCAATCAGCAAGCCCTAGGCTCTGTGGTTTAGACCACAGCACCACCCACGTCCCTGTTATTATTGGTGGCTCTCGCATTTTTTTCATCATGTAACATGAATCATTTTGCCCCAGCTTTGCTACTGGATTCCCAGGTGGCAGCTGTGGCTATGGGCTACTGTGGCCTGCCCAACCATACGTCTGCATGTTGGCATTGCTATTGCTGTGGCACACCTTAGATCAGGCCATGACCAGGTAGCAGGTCCTGACCCTACAGCTGGTAAAGGACCCCTGGACAGTTAAGTCCAGTCAAAGGCAACTATGGGGTTGTGGCACTCATCTCGCTTTCAAGCCAAGGAAGCTGGGCATTTGTCCACAGACAGCTTTCCGGGTCATGTGGCAGGCAGGACTAAACTGCCTCTGGGACACCATGATGGAAGCCAGAGCACACGGAAATGCCATTTATCTTCTTGCCTCAGTGGTACCTATTGATCTAAACTGCTAGGCTGGCAGGAGCTGGGACAGAGCAACGGGAGCTCACGCCATCATGCAGATTCGAACCGCTGACCTTCTGATCGGCAAGCCCAAGAGGCTCAGTGGTTTAGACCCGTGCTGGTAGACTTTGCTCCAGATAATGTCATCTTATTGGTGGTTCCAGCTGAACGGTTTCAATGATCAGTTCAAAGTTTTAAATCATTTTTTAAAAAAGGAAGATTTTATTGTTTTTCATTTTGATGCTAGCCACCTTGAATGTATTTGCAGAAATGGAAAGGTGGGATAAAAATACTCTTGCAAATATAAATAAATATTTTCTCGCCCGTTCCTTTGTTAGCATAGTTGATGGATAATAGTATCCCGGAATAATAAATGAAGGTTTCAGCAGGAGATGGTCTCCTGATCAGTGGAGAATTTATCTCCAGCTTTTGGAATGCAATGCCCACCCAACTTGAGCAACGTGATAACCCTCTGGCTGAGGAAAAGGTGCAGAAAAACTTCATAGAGCACGTATGTTCTCTGTATTCATCTGGGTTTGCCAGGATTCAACAGATGATTTTTTTAGAATACAGTATGGATGAAAGCAAGACAGACGGACAGAATGTTCAGCTGGACTTGGCTAGATAAAGGTGGCATCTTTGAGTAGATGACACAAGTTCCCTTCTGAGAATCTGAGGCAGGCAGACATGCCATCTGCTTAGAAAAGTCTTTGCTACTTCTCTGCTTGCAAATTGCAAAGCAAAGCAAATATTACAAAGGTACACAAGACTCTTATCCGAAAATCAACTTAGGCCACACTTGCAGGGCAATCCTAAACCACCTACTCATAATTAAGCACTACTGAATTCAGATAAGAAGGGCCAGGACTGCTGCCTTGGCCAGGAGTAAGCCCCATTGAATGCAATGGAATTTATGTCTTACGATGTCAGGCGGCAGAGGAACCAATCCCCACGGCAGGTCGCCAGGAACGGAGGAGACATGGAAAAGTCTTTACCATCTGCTTTTTATTCCATATTCACAGAGAAAGGCTTGGGAATGCAGCTTCTTGGAATAATGGCATTTTTCCAAGTGAGTCTCCATCCCCTCTGTCTCTCCCAATCCCTCAGGCATCATCACTATGCCTGCTGAAAAGTGCCCTCTGCCTCTGAGCTCTTTGCTCTCCTACCTTCAGTGCTCACCGGGTTCAGGGAGAGGAGAGGTCTGGAATGCTTTCTAAAAACACTGTGTCCATCAGCTGTTGCCCTACTTCTTCCTCCTCCTCCTCCTCCTCCTCTCCCATTATTTCCCAGCTTTTCCCATCTGCCTCTGAGCTGTGATTTCCCTCAGACCCCTGTTATAATTCTGAACTGTCTTCTTCTCTGCCCAGTCACTGACATATTGTGCTGTTAACCTACTAGTGTTGTCTCTGAAACTTCCCAGTACCCGAGGAAGCAGGGAGCACAGAACAATATGATGCCACCTTTTTAAACCAGACATTCGTGCATATGACAAAAAAAATGCTATCTATGGGAGATGAATAATACTGGTAATATTTTCTCCCATTGTTAGCATATATCACATTCACCTGGTGCTATACCAGCTGCACTGGCTCCCAATGGAGTACAGGATCAGGTTTAAGGTGCTGGTTTTAACCTTTAAAGCCCTATACGGCCTAGGACCCTCGTACCTACAGGACAGCCTCTCCTGGTATGTCCCACGGAGGACCTTACGGTCTTCAAATAAAAGCATCATGGAGATCCCAGGCCACAAGGCGGTTAGGCAGGCCTCAACCAGAGCCAGGGCTTTTTTGGCCGTGGCCCCGATCTGGTGGAATGCTCTGTCACAAGAGACTAGGGCCCTGCGGGACTTGACATCTTTCTGCAGCGCCTGCAAGACAGAGCTGTTCCACCAGGCCTTTGGTCAGGGCACAGCCTGACTCCCTCCTTCTGTAAACCTCATAGAACTCTAGCCCAATGGTTGCCATTAATATGATTCTGAATTGATTTTAGAATGAATTGATTTTAGAATGTATTTTAATTAATTGACTGTGATTGTATGTAAACTGTGCTATTTTGGCTGGGGAGGGCGGGATATAAATAAAATATTTTTATTATTATTATTATTATTATTATTTATAGTGTGGTGCTGGAGGAGACTCTTGAGAGTCCCATGGACTGCAAGAAGATCAGACGTATCCATTCTGAAGGAAATCAGCCCTGAGTGCTCACTGGAAGGACAGATCTTGAAGCTGAGGCTCCAATACTTTGGCCACCTCATGAGAAGAGAAGACTCCCTGGAAAAGACCCTGATGTTGGGAAAGATGGAGGGCACAAGGAGAAGGGGACGACAGAAGACGAGATGGTTGGACAGTGTTCTTGAAGCTACCAGCATGAGTTTGACCAAACTGCGGGAGGCAGTGGAAGACAGGAGTGCCTGGCGTGCTCTGGTCCATGGGGTCACGAAGAGTTGGACACAACTAAACGACTAAACAACAACAAAATGTTATAGTGATTTGCATGAAATTGGGTAAATGTTTACATTCACCTGCAACTCCTTCCAATCCCTGATGAATGCTGATGAAGGTCAGAAGTAGGTGTATATTTTCCCACATTTTGGACATGTACATCAGTGCTGATGAAGCAGCTCTAGGTGGCTGTTCAGCAGGCATTGTTGGATCTCAGAGCCTGGGATTGTCATCATTTGTTTGAAATCAAATTCAGGCATGCACTGCAAGGCGTACACTTCAGGTGGAGTAAGTGAAGAGAATAAGAATTCACACCAAATAGTATTCCACCAGAGGCACAATAATAAACCAGATGTCTATATCTGACTCCTTCATTACATGAGATAAGCTCACTTCTAAACAAATTTATCTGAAAGCAAATTCCAGGGGATTTTAAACGAATTCACTTCTGAGCAAGTGTATTAAAAACTGTAGTAATAATTCCAAATGCTTCACTCGGAGGTCAATAGCCTGAGGTCAGGGCTGCAATTTCCTCTCCCTTTCGCCCCTTCTAAACCATTTGTATAGTTCTTGCTGCTGTTGAAAGAAAGAAAACATTGGTGTAGGAATCAGTGGTGTCCAAACTTTTTTCAAAGAGGCCCAGTTTTGATGAAGTGAAGGGCCATGAGGGCCGACAGAAGTTATTAACCTTTTTTTAGGATTGAAGTTGTTGAGGTTTTTTAGGGATTTTACCCCAGGAAATAAACTGCCACAGGGGCCGGATTAGGCCCCCAAAACAGACTTTGGACATGCCTGGTGTAGGTGCAGCACAAGCAAAGGAAAGATAATACCTGAAGAACTTAGGAAATTTAGATTTTGATAGTAAGAAAAGTAGATGGCAAGCATAAGCTTTGGCTAAATATCAGTTGGGAGAAGAAGACATCCCGGCCAAAAAATCCACAGAAAATACAAACTCTGAGAAGGGAAGGTGAGTCATTGGGACAGTGGACCCGTGACTTACCTATCCAAACGCTTTCTGCCTTTTAACTAACAAGTTGCTTTGGTGTGTTTGCCTCTCTGCAGTCAGTATCTGAAACCTGCTATGTATTTCAGAAAAAGGAAAATGCCTGGTTTGTTGACTGAGTAATGGTTACACAACTTAGCTTTTTTAAAAGGACATTCCCATGGGCTCCAATCAGGGTTTCATACCTCATTAAATTACACCATTTGGAATGAAAATTCAGTGCAAATGACAGACTGTTGATGGTCGTGAAAGGCAATCTGTCAAGTCACGTCGACCCAAAGTTTTATCTTCCAAAACCTGATGTGTTAACAGACATTTATTCATTTGCGCTCTTATTTTAAATATTGATGGTACAGTCTACTTGATGCCACACTAAAGGCAAGCAGACTTAAGAATCCTATAGTTTGCAAAACTAAAAAGACCATCAAATTCTCTCTGTGTGTTTCTCTCTGTCTCTCCCCATCATATGTTGAAGCAAAAAAATAGAAATCGGAAAATATCCCTTATTGAAGACAGAATTCACTGGCATTTTAAGACAAAGTATAGCAGTATAAATATTTATAAGTAATATAAACAATCTTTTAGAGCAAAAAAAAAAAGGCTTCTCTATCTCACTAAATATAGTGATTAAGGAAAATTTATTCAGTCCAGGAGTGCCAACTTGGCCCCACAACTGTGGGTGCCCAGGGCCATGGGTGCCAAGCAGCATGCATGGCCCTGGCACCAAAATTTGTGGGTGCCCAACCCCTTCATGAGGAAGGCCCCAGGGAGTTGGCAGGTTATGTTTCAAGTTATGTACCAATAATATTAAATCCATGCACCGCTTTTTTAAAAGATGGATTGATATTCAACTGCCCCTTACTCAGAGTAGACCCATTGAAATCTATAGGTTTAAATTACTGAGGTTGATTGGTTTTAATGGCTCTACTCTGGGTGTGATTGACATTGGATATCTGCCTTTGTCAAGAATATTTCTATTGCTGGAGATGTAAATCTTTTACATCAGATTTTATACACATTTGGTGGACAAAATAGAAAATGGTGCAATGGTTAGGAACAGAGGTTTCGATTTCCTGCCCATGGGAGAATGGGAAATTCAGTTTGCCAATGATGCCCATCAACTCATCTATCTTTTGACAGATTACCATTTAAAATAAGCTTCAATGGTGAAAACAATGTGCCGGTGGTACAGTGGAACCTCGTGTTATGTACCGTCCTCCTTGGGAACGCTTCAGGTTATGAGCGCCACTAACCCAGAACTAGATGCTCCTGGTTGCGAACTTTGCCCTGGGATGCGAGCGGAAGTCACACGCTAGTGGCGTGACGGCAGTAGGAGGCACCATTAGCAAAAGCGCACCTCATGTTAAGAACAGTTTCTGCTTAAGAACGGACCTCCGGAACGAATTAAGTTCGTAACTGGAGGTACCACTGTAAATGCCGTTACTGGCCTACTGATGGCACTGGTCTCTCAGATTGGCTATGGCACTTGGAAGACCACATCCAAGTTTGAGTCGGATCCTCACATATGCTAAATATGTGGTGTGTCTCCATATTCAGGTCCCACAGTCCTGGTCTATATGCCTGGATCTATTGGCTGGACCCCTAAAACTGAATGTGCAATGAATCATTTCCATTCTGTCCAACACAACCCCAAGATCTCTTTCTTGGTTGCCCCGGCCATTCCAGACCCTGTCACTTTATCAAGTGAAGTAAGAGAGAACATTAAATTAGAGAGCAACATGGTACCTTTAATGGAGATCAGCCATACGTAAACATGTGTATTCAAAGATACACGCTTTCAGCAGTGGGGCTGCTTTGGGAATCCACTCACTGGATTTTGTCCATACATATAGAATTGGCCCGAGCAGTGAGCTTAAGAAAAACTGGTAGGGGGTTGGGGTGCTGATGGAGGGCAGCCCCCTCTCTCACTGGCCCTTTTGAAATTAGGTGGTGGGGTTGTTAAATAGGATAAACTTGCAATCAGAGCTCCTTTTTTAATTTAATAGATGGTCAGCGTACCTGCAGAGCACAGGGATAATGGGATATATGACTCAATAACTGTTTGATCGGCTGATGAAAGCACTGAAAATGTGAATATACTGGGCCTGCTCAGTGGAAGAAAAGTCATGGTTTTTCTTCTTTTTAAGGCATTTATTTTAGGGGAAGAGCTGTCGCTCATTGTGAGAGCACCTATTTTGCATGCAGATGCTTTAAGGCAGGGACGCAGGTGACACTGTGGTCTAAACCACAGTGCCTAGGGCTTGCCAATCAGAAGGTCGGCGGTTCGAATCCCTGTGACGGGGTGAGCTCCCGTTGCTCAGTCCCAGCCAACCTAGCAGTTCGAAAGCATGTCAAAGTGCAAGAAGATAAATAGGTACCACTCAGGCAGGAAGGTAAACGGCGTTTCCGTGCGCTGCTCTGGTTCGCCAGAAGCAGCTTAGTCATGCTGGCCACGTGACCCGGAAGCTGTACGCCAGCTCCCTCGGCCAATAAAGCGAGATGAGCGCTGCAACCCTGGATTCGGTCACAACTGCACCTAACGGTCAGGGGTCCCTTTACCTAGGCAACCTAAGGCCCAGGGGCTGGATGCGGCCCAATCGCCTTCTCAATCCAGCCCGCGAATGGTCCGGGAATCAGCATGTTTTTACATGAGTAGAATGTGTTCTTTTATTTAAAATGCATCTCTGGGTTATTTGTGGGGCATAGGAATCTGTTCATTTCCCCCCCAAAAAATATAGTCCGGCCCACCACATGGTCTGAGGGATGGTCCACAGCTGAAAAAGGTTGCTGACCCCTGCTTTAAGGTTCACTCCCTAACATCTGCAGGAAAGGATGAGAACAGGCATAGGCAAACTCGGCCCTCCAGATGTTTTGGGACTACAACTCCCATCATCCCCAGCTAACAGGACCAGTGGTCAGGGATGATGGGAATTGTAGTCTCAAAACAGCTGGAGGGCCGAGTTTGCCTATGGCTGGATGGGAATGTCCCCTAACTGGACCAAAGCCAACTACCTGTGTTCTTCCTGTGTATCTATGCAAATAGTAACATTATTACAGGTGAGAGCTTGCCGATCAACCCCTCCCAGGAATCCTGCTCAAAGCCCAGTGTAAGAGGAAGATGCAAATTGAACCAATGTTTTAAAAAGAAAGGGAACCTGCTGTAGAACCAATGCACCTCTGTTTCATAAAGCTGGCCAATAAACATTTGTCCTTTCTACACCGTTCCAATTTAGAAGCACAGTTCTACCTTTAAAACGTATTTCATTATAAGGGATCTCACCATCAATACCCAATAAAATTTTACTGCAATCTGAAGTAACAGATTTCAATTACCATATTTTACAAAGAGACTCCAGGAAAA
Organism: Podarcis siculus; assembly: GCA_034642415.1. Taxonomy (NCBI): domain Eukaryota; kingdom Metazoa; phylum Chordata; class Lepidosauria; order Squamata; family Lacertidae; genus Podarcis; species Podarcis siculus. The sequence goes on from JAXCMG010000113.1 coordinate 208,681, forward strand.
CAAACCAGGCACTAACAGCATGGATACCTGCAATTATTTGCCAAAGTCTTCACTGGTCTTAAGATAATGCCTTTAAAAGCCCAGCCATGGATTTTTGCAAAACGTTCGCTGATAAATGAGGTTCCTCGAGCCGTTACAAATAAATCTGGATTTTATGAGGTTGTTTACAAGATGCATAAAGCATTTTCTGATTAAGTTCCTGTAACAGCAGCTTTCCTTCAACTGCTTTTGGGCACGGCTCCCACTTCTTATCAAGTTCATCAATCCAATTCAATAATTTCATAAAGGATGTTTCCTGTTGGTAAGTCCTGCATCTAACTCTACTATCTGTACTTTGTCAAAGCGATTAAATTTGGCTTCTAAATGTCTAGCTTGCTGTCAACATTTTCTCCTCCCGTCTCCTGCTTTCTTGTCCAAAATGTCGATTTTTTTTATCTATGATGCGCAACCCTTTTCATTTTGGAAGTAAATGTTATACTATGCAGGAGTTTAATAATGCTGATCTTAATCCGCCAGTGTTTTCATAAGCTAAAAGAGGAACGGAATTTTGGGAGTAATCTTTTTTATGATTCTGAGCTATGTCAAATAGTAGCTAAGACTGAAATCTTTTGGGTGCAAACTTGAGAATTAAGACATGTGTGATCTGTAAGATTTACTTCTGAGTAAACATGCATAAGAACAGGCTGAACACTGTGAACTTGGCGGTTCCTGGTTCAAATCTCGGGCTTAACTCACTTAGAGACCTTAGGCACAGCGCTATCTTGCAGACTCAGCTCCCGTTCTTATCTGCATTATATAAATACTCTGGTCTGAACCTAACTGGATACTATACATTTCATTTATATATTTAGAAAGGTATATGGCACTTTTCACCCAAAGGCCACAGGGCAGTTTACAGCATGCATGCATAGATAGACAAACAAACAGACAGATATAGATAGATGATAGATAGATAAATATAGATAGATAGATGATAGATGATAGATAGATGATAGATAGATAG